>JPFL01000223.1:7933-92845 GCA_000733385.1 Paramecium biaurelia | reverse complement strand
CAATAAAAGGTGTGGTATTTTCAGTCTCTATTGTTGTTTCAGTTTTATTTACTTCTACATTCTTAACTTTAACTTTAATGAAATTTTTGGGATTGCTATCATTTTATTTCAAATTGTAAATGTATTGTTTAAAATTCTTAGCATCTTCTTCCAATTAGATTTATTTTAATCTTTCTGCCTAAAAAGGATCTTCAATCTCCAATCTGATTTGCTCCCTAGTCTTTTTCTCTTGATTGATTGTTTTAATTATAGAGCCAGCTCTTGTACGCAATCCAAATTGAGCATGACAAATGTGATTCAAACGAAAAGCAATTTATTTCATAATTTAATTTACTCTTATATATCTCACACCCATTCAACTGGTTTAAGCAATATACCGACAAGTCTTGCCTCTTCTGTACCTTCTTTTGGATGATAATTATATTCCCATCTTGCAGTGAGTGGCAATGACATTAATATACTTTCAATTCTAGCATCTGGAGTCATTAAACCAAATTTAGTTCCTCTATCATGAATTAAATTAAATTCAGCATAACGACCTATCATTTTAGACTAAAATATACCTCTTCTGAATGATCTCCAACGAACATTCTCATCATTATAAGCAATGTCCTTTCTCTTATTTAAAAATAGCTTCATAGCTTTATAAGTTAGCATATGCAACTGCTTTTTAGAATTACAAGCCCTTTTCAAATGATTCCAAATTGAAATCATCATAAAATACTCCACCAATTCCTCTGGCTTCTTTTCTATGATGATTTACAAAGTATTCATCACATTCCTTTTTATATTATCTATATAATTTATCATCTCCAGTCACTCCTACTATTGCATCTCTAATATTCTAATGATAAAATTTAGCATCTTCATCAAATAAGTAGATTGGAGTGAGATCACTACCTCCACCAAACCAAGAATCAATGAGTTTACCTAGATGGTAATACATATATTGATATACCTGTCTCACGTTCTTTGATTCTTATTGTACGGAAATTAGCATGAACAGTTGGACAGAAAGGATTAATTGGATGAATTACAAGACTTACTCCATTAGCATAAGTATCATATTAAGCAAGATTGTTCATATCGATTTAGTCCACTAAATGATTATTGTTAAGAATAATACAATTGCTTCCAGGAACCCTTCTTCCTTTCATTTATTGATATATTCCTTAACTCAATGGAATTGTGATTCTTGAAACATTGACACCAGCTTTTTCAAAGAAATTACCATCCTTTAGACATATAAGAATGTATATACTTAAACAACACAAGTCAGTCCATGACCTTTGCCATCTTCTCTTTTCCATGCTTCTTTTATTGGTTCAGCTTTGCCTATTAAATATTACAAAAAGTGAACTCACTTTCAAATCTGAATAGCATTTCAAAGAAGTTTTTCTAATATTCATCTACAAAAGCAGAGAAAACATCTTCACTCTAATTTGGATCCATTCGGAAAATATAAAATTAAATCAAAAATATTTTTAGGATATTATCAATTTATATACTTAATTAAACATACCCCCTCCCTAATTGTGAAATATTATTTTATTTATAATATCAATTATTAAAATGAATTTTGAAGAGTATATTATTTAAGAGAGATTGAATTTGAATAAGAAAATAGAATAGCGTTATGAAATAGTCATGTAGTAAATACAATAAAAGAGTCAATAAGAAATGGAATTAATTAAAAGAGAATTAGAAAATATGAAACATATGAGTGATGTTTATGAATAAAAGTTTATTGAAATGGAAGACTAAATAAAAAGATAATAATGTATCATTTAGAATGTTGAAGAGAAGAATGCTGAATTGTTCATTTAAAATTTTTAACTTCAAAATGAAATAAAATTGAAGGATGAAATATTACTAAAAAATGTAAAGGAATGCATGAATTTATAATCTAATTCAAGAAGAAATCAATCTAAAGGAACACTTTTTTTGAAATAAAAAGTAAAGGAGAAATAAAGAATAAAAAAATTAAAGGAATAGCAAGATATATTAAAAGAGCGTAATCAATATTTAGAATAATTGATTGAATAATAATTACCTGCAGATTAAGTAGTGGAGTATTTATCAAACAAATGTAGAGTGTTATAGAAATAGTTTGATGAATTAAATTATAAATATTTTTTAAAGAAATGAATAATGATGATTAATAAAAAGATATTAGTCTTCAGTAATAATAAGTACAATTAGGAATGACAAACTAAATGTAATAAGAGAATTAAAATCAAATATTCACTTTCAAAGCACCTTGGCCAATCTATGCAATGGGATTTCAATCAAAACCAACCCCGCAATCTCGTATTGCAATTGGAAGTATGATTGAGGATATTTAGAATGAAGTTAACTATTTTGATTGAAAATAGGTTTATATCTTGCAATTAGACAAAGAATAAGAATCTTTCTCCAAGAAGGCTAAATTCAATCATAGATATGCTCCGACAAAAGTATTATGGATCCCTGATGTTGAAGGAAAGTATCCAGATCTCTTAGCTACAAGTGGAGAAAATCTTAAGGTTTGGGAGTATGATGATTAAAATGCATAAGTGAAAATCAAATGGGACTTAAAGAATGTATCACAATTAATTATAAAACTATCATTTAGACAAGTGATTTCAATGCACCTTTAACTTCATTTGATTGGAGTTGTAAATAATAGAATTATATTGGAACTGCATCAATAGATACAACTTGTACTTTATGGGAGATAGAAAAATAAACTGTCTTTACATAATTGATAGCACATGATAAAGAAGTCTATGATATTTGTTTTAGTGTAGATCATTAAATCTTTGCTTCTGTAGGTGCAGATGGAAGTTGTAGACAATTTGATTTAAGGTTCTACAATTATTATAATTAAATAGAGCTTTAGATCATTCTACAGTTTTGTTTGAGACTGAAAATAATAATCCTATTGTTAGATTGGCATGGAATAAAATGGATACTAATTATCTAGCAATAATAGAGATGGATGTAAATTATGTAACGCTATTGGATACTAGGTATTTTAATTAATAAATTATTCAGATAACCACTTTTACCATTAGCTAAATTAAAGAATCATAAAGATTTTGTTAATGCCATAGCATGGGCACCTGAATCAACAACTCATCTTTGTAGTGTTTCTGATGATTCTTCTGCTTTGATTTGGGACTTTTCAGAATTACAAAATAAATAAAATGATCTTAATTCTATTGGTAATTGTTAATATTAATAATTCTCTTTAGACCCTTTCTTAGAATATAAAGCAGAAAATGAAATAAGTAATTTATCATGGTCTTTAACTAAAGTGGATTAAGTGAGCATTTGCTATAATAAATCGTGTTAAATTTTAAATGTTTGATATTAACTTGATATAATTTATATTAATTATGTAAGATTAGCGAGATTAGTTAATTCTTGATATAAAGATTGCCAATTATAGAAAACAACAATAATAAAGGATTTTATAAGAATAATAATTTAAGGAATAATTGCCAATAATCAAACAACAAAAAGCCTAATTATTTTAAGATGATATGCATCATTTTGCAAAATCAATTTTTACTGGTCTTCCAATAGCTTTAGGATCAGTCATAATTTTCAGATCATTGATTATATTTCCATTTGCTATTTGGACCACAAATTATATGTAAAATAACATGCATAAATTGTATGAATATTTAGAAAATAATTAATGATGATTAAATAAAGAGTAAATTTTAGTACTATTAACAAAATCATTTATTTTAATAAGGTCGAATGTATAATTAAGAAAATATTTCTTTCTTTCCTCCTATTTCCCTTTCAATCTAATTATTTTTTTAAATCCCTCCTCCTTTATTAGTATTACTAATATAATATAATTTTGGTGGTTGAATATACTCCAATTCTTCTTTTATCTAATCAGTTGTAACCTAAGATAAAGTGTTTTATTCCTTTTTTTAAATGATGAACTTAGGTTTTATTTATCTAGATTGTTTTAATTCCTTTATTTTAGTACAATGACAACCCATTTCAATTATATTTTTTATTGTTTTTCAAAACAAATTAGTTATGAATATAAAATATCAGCGTTATAAAAAATTATATTATTTATATATTTTAAGTTATATATCAATTTTTTTAACCCGAATATTTTTATAATGGATTACCTTAAATTTATTCTTATTATGTAAGAGTTCTAAATTTATTGATAAATAAATTACTGTTTAAATTACGAAGGTTTAATCATTGGTGATTATTAAAAAGTATTTTAACTTTATTTATTTTTGGGAGTACCAATATTAGGTATACTATCTAAAGTTTCAATTTTTCCATTTAATACAGGAGAGTTCATTTAAAGTTGATTTAAAGAATCTATAATTTTCTATTATTTTAATTATTTAGTATCCATAATTCCTGGAGAACCTGGAGAATTTATGATGGCATTTCGTCTAAAAGCATCAAATTTAATGGTTCTAATATATTAAATAATTATGATACTCTATATTTAATGCATTCATTCTCAAAGCAACTTCTCCAAATTCATCACCTTCAACTATTGAATCATTTACAGAATCATTTAATGAATCATCTGCCATTTAATTATTGATTTCAGCAAGGAAAGAATGCTTTAAACAATTAGCAGCAGAGATTCTTTTACTTGGATCTTTCTCAAGCATTTTCTTCATTAAATCAATTGCTTAACTAGGTGCTTATTGCAATTGTTTAATTTTAAAATCTATATTGGCTTCTCTATTTTATTTGACTACAGTTGCATAACTTTTACCAGGAAATGCTTATTTCCCAGATAACAATAAGTAAAATACAAGTCCAAGACTGAAAATATCACAAAGTTCACTGTAATGTCCTTTTATATCCTTAATATTTATAACTTCAGGAGCAACATAACCAGGAGTACCACATCTATAATATAAATATACAGGTTCATCAACTTTAGTAGCTAAACCAAAATCAGCAATAACTACTGAATCCATTTTTCTAAAATGAATTTTATATTTTTATACTTTAAATTTTTAAATAGAATGTTTTCTAATTTAAGATCTCTATGCATGATATTTCTTTGATGCATATGATTTAATCCTTACAACACTCCAACCATTATTTATTGTATTTAAGTAGTAGAGAGTAAAGTTTTCTCTTTTATCAAATCATACAAGGAGCCTCCTTCTAATAATTCAAGTGCCACATATAATGAATTTTAGGTTTCATATACTTCATACATCTACATTATATGTGAATGATTCAGTTATCTCATTATCCTTAACTCATTTACTATGGCTTCTTTTCCTTTTTCTTCTGCATAAGCTGCTTACTTAGAAAATGCTTTAATTGCCATTTTTTTTGAATCCTCAATTTTCTATCCCAAAAAAACCTATAAACCAATTAATCTATAAGAATACTGATGCAAAGTTTCCCTTCCCAATTTTTTTGTAAACTCTAAACATTTAATGAAATTGCCATTAATTTATCCTGCTGCTCAAAAACTCTCTCCATTATTTAATAAGTTTTTCTCCTCCAAAATACATCTATTATATTATTGTTTCATTCCCTAAATCTTTGATGATGCTTATTCCTTATATTTAACCCAAAGAATCATCATCATCATTTTTCTTTACTACATTCTCTCTCAAAATTTCAAACTTTATCTCAAAATCTAATAATATGTATTTCTTTGGTTCTTATTACCCATCCTATACATTAAAAGATTAACATTACTTTCATAATTATAATATAATTATTAAACCCTAAGAGATGGCAGACTTTATCATTCTTTTTCTTAAACTAGGATTAAATGATCATTTTGTCCTCTTTCCATTTTAAATCTTAAGGGATACTTTAATGTAAATTCTTCTTCATTATATTCTTCTTTATATATTTAATTAATTTTTAACCAGTTGAATCAACGATTTAAATCAATAAATAATATTTTAATAAAACTATTATCATTCTTTCCTTAGTTTTATTACAATTTTTCAATTAAATTGTAAATAATACTATTATATTACTATACAATTTAACTTTCATTATTGATTGAAGACTCTATATAATAAATATTGAACATTAATAAATGAACTGTTTTATCATTTAATCTTTTCATTTAAAATACTCATCTATATTCAAAATTTTCCATGTGAAATCTTTTCCAAGACTAATCATCATAATCTATGCTTCTGCCTATGGACTTTTCTCTCTTTATAATTACATAATTTATTCAGTTACGAACTTTGCTTCAATAAATGAAAATTTGCTTATTGAATGTGTTCTGAAATCAATTCTATGATATGATTCCTCAAATTTCTATTTTATTAAAAATCACTTTTACTTCTTAACCGCTTATAGATAAAAACAAAGGTGATCTAATATATATTGAAATTTCCATTATTCCTCTTTATACAGTCATCTCCTTTAAATCTATTCCAGTTTTATACATCTTTGCTAATTTAGTACCATGTCCCTAAACAAAGTCAGGTTTTTAATCTAAGAGATCTTAATTATGATCACAAGAAAAATGTAGTGTAGTACTTCCATACATCAAATTAGTTTAACATTTATCATTAAAAGCTAATTTCAATTTTTATCCATTTTTTTCCATTTATTTCAATCCTTCTATCAATGCCTTACCAATATTTTTATCACAATTTTCATGTATAAATTCTTCATAATCTGGAGATATTAAACTTTCCATCAAATTTTAGTATGCTAATAAAAATCCTTCTCTTATATCAGAACCAAAAATATTATTTAGATAAACTTCTATAGAGGAATCATGAATTGGTTTTACTCCTTAAAAATTATATGGGAATTTAACTTTTGAAAAATGAAATAATCTCACTAATTTCATACAAAAATATATTAAAAATTATCAATAAAAATAAGCAATAAATTTGTATTTAAGCTAATATATTTAAACATATTTTCTAAATCAATTTGTAAAAATTCATTATCTAAAATATTGTATCAATTGTTTATAAATAAATTAACAATAACTTGATATATATATAAATTAATAATGTATTTTTATTAACAATAAGTAATTACTTTCAGATATACAAATTTATTATAGTTATTGCATTATATATTTTCAATTCAAATTCTGTAATGAATAGGAATGTAAGATTATAACTAATCAACAATTTATGAGTTAAATACAAACTAAATCTCAAAAATCTCCTAATAATTATGTAGAATTATTGATTATTAATAAAATATGATCATTAAAGTTGTGAATACCCTTAATAGGATTTTTTTAACAAATATAATCTCATTTAATATTACTTATTATTGTTAAAGCAGAATAGATAAGAAAATGATAAGATTTTTAAAATAAATTGATGACATATTTTAATGACGTATTCTTATTTGTTGTGCCATGATAATGACAATGCTAATAGATAAATCATTTTATTAAATAAAAAACAAAATTATATGAAAGCCATTTTACTAATAGTTCTTTTGGCAACAGGATTGGCAACAGAATCATTTTTATCAACTTCTCAGGAGATTAAAGAGATGGAGTTATCTGAAAGCCATTTTTAGAATTTCTTGCTAGGTTACCTTTTAGGTAATTATATATAGAGAATATATATAGGAATTGGATTATTGGATGCAGTTCCAGATGCATTAGGTTGTTTAGGCACTGTTACTGGATTTAAAGACCTATTTTAAGAAGCCTTAGAAGATTTTAAGACTAAAGATTTAGAACATATTGTATCAGGAGTATAAATATTTGCCAAACTATTTGATGGTGTAGCAAGTGATTGTGGAGATACTGTAATTGAAGTAGTGAATTCTTATAAAAATGTTATGGCTATAATAAGGGGTATGCAATTTCATATATTGATAAGCCAAGGGATTCATTAAATAAGGATGGATTAATATTGGTAAAAACTTAGAAGATGTGATTGAAGATATATAATAATTCTTTTTCCTAGGTGATGATGATTGGATGTTGAAAGGTGCCTACATTGGTGATATTGTAAAGGTTTATGTGACTGGAATACCAAATGATAAATGATTATGATAAAAAAATTTGAACAATATTTTAAAAATATTCTCATTTTTGTTCTTAATTAGGTTCTGTTTCTAATATTTACTACTCCTTTATAGGTTCTTAATATTTGCAGATATGGCAATTGTTTTTTGAGAATACAGGAAAATTAACAATTTCAAAGGTGGTTAAATAAAATAAAACTTTCCTAAATTATTAATGAGGATTTTCTTACTTGCATTATGAGCTATCTACTTATTCATTTAAATAATTTAATAGTAATTATGTTGCAAAGTTTCCAGCTGTTGAGCATAATACTTGATGAGATTGACCTTATGGTTTATTATTTGAGGGTAGAAATGAAATGTTTTTGAGTTATGTAATATTTTCTTTAGTGATTTGATTCAGGTATTCCTCTTTAAGACCATCTGTCATACAACAATAACAAGGTGTTCCTATATATATTTCTGCCATAAAAGATTGAGCGAAACTACCAGCTATTACCATTGGAATATTGTAATAAAGACATAAACTTTATACTGCAGCATCCCAATAATCTCCATAATCAATACAGTTGAAAATAGCAGTTGATTATGAAGCTAACTCTACAATTTTATCCCAGTTTTTTACAGCATCTAAATCAAACATTTAAATTTCAGTATTTCCTACATTATGAAATTATGCATTTTCAAAAGCAGCTTTGACTTTCTAATGATTCACATCTTTACTAATATTTTAGATGTTTAATTTTACTTAGAAAAGAGTGTTTATCTATTTAGATTATGAAGTTCAACATGATCATAGTCCACCATAAAGATTTTCTTGACTCCTAATCTGAGTAGGTTAGTTGTTGCAACAGAACCTATCCCTCCTACACCAAGAATTAAAACTATTTGTTTGGATAATTTATCTTGTTTCCAATCCTCTATTGTAACTTATCTTGAGAATATTATATTAGAATCCATAATTTAATAAATATTCATTTTTTATAATAGATATCATAAGTTTTATATTAATCAAATTTTTAGTTTTCTGATTATTAACTAAGCTATATTAGGAAAATTTTTGTGAAATAAATCTCAATTAGATTCTTACCTTAAATTGATTGTTTCTTCATTTATTATTGACAAATAATGGGAATAGTCATTAGAAACTATGATTACTAACTAACTATATTATGGAATAAAGTGTAATAATATTATCATATATTCTTAAAATATATTAATAATCTATAGAAATTAATATTTTGTAGTAAATGTAGATATGTATGTAAACTTTTATATAAAAATCATTTCTCTGAATTTATTCTATAACTCAAGATATTTAGATCTTCATCACACAAATTATTTGTGATTATATTAAATGATTCTTAATCATAATTTTCAACCTTTAAGTCTCTTGAAGGCAATTCATTATTTATATCTTCTAATTGTTTTTCAAATACTTTATTAGGTAACTAAATTCCATATTCTTAAAAACGAATCATAGACTAAAAATTTGCTTAAGATCTCAAGATAAAATACAATCTAGATATTTCGTGAATCTAATTTACAATTGATAATTTTATTATTGCATTTTACCTAACTTTATCATACCATTTTTTAAATTCTTTTTGATTTATTTTTGTCTTCTCATGTCTAACTTCTATTGTCCTTCCAATACAATTTTTTATCTTTGTAATTTATTTGAATTAGGGATAATAAATACTAATTATTTCATCAATAATTTTATTTTCTAATTCTTCCTTATTAAATTATAATATAAACCAAGATACTGTCAAAAGCAGGTTTGCAATTGATCCTACATCAGCCAACATTTCTCCAATTTTTACATATGTGATTTATTATATAATTTCAATAGGATCAATTTTAAATGCAATTTATATAAAAACATCATCATATATGAAAGATTTATTAAGATTACTATTTAATATTGTTTGAGTAAGTACAGTAAAATCTGAAAAATAGACAAAGTGTTTTTAATTTGAAAATAGAAGGTGATCATCAACAATAGATTTTGTATTTTAAAATAATAAATCTGCTTTTAAAGCTAAATTGTCTTAAAGCAGAAATTATAATTATTTCTCTACTTCATATAATTATTTCTTTGATGTACTAAATTATTACAATTTGACAGTAATTTCTATTGGAATCAAACCTTAATTCAAAAAGTTGGTAATTTCATACTCAGATGCACATGTTTGATTTGGTTTTAAATATTGTTGTTTACAAGTTGTTATTAATAATAGATACATTTTATTATTCTCATAGCTTTTATCATTATGCATATTTTTTACCAATTCCATCTATTCCATTTCAATTAAATTTGTTCCATATATTGATACTTCATTATTATTTAGAATGGAAGTATATGATATTGGTTTATTGTTTTCTAGAACGGCTGCAATTGGCATTAAAATATTACCCTATTCAGAGAAAGGATCTCTATTTTCATCCACATATCGAATGTATGAAATAGAAATCAAATCATTAGGCATTTGAAATTTTGAAAATGCTGCAACATCTGATTCAATTAGAATTTTTGGTAGTATTTGTCCTGTCTGCCATTATTGTAAAACAAAAACAAAATATGCAAGACATACAGCATATACTACCAATGTGAAAACACCTCCTATAATTGATTTATGTTCTTTTTCTGAGTGAGTAATCCTGGGTTTGAATTCAGCCCCAAAGTTGTCAATTTTAGATAAGTAATGAATCATATATTATAAATAAAAAGTAAATATTCATTTTAATTTTGAGATGAAAAGCGGTTAAATCTTGCTTTAAGCAAATTCTAAACTTTATCTACTTGTAACCATAAAATTATTAGACAGATCCTAAGAAAATTAGTCTTTTTATGATAATTATCTACTATGATAAGGAGAATAAATTTATGTAAGTGTTAATTTTCCATTAGGACTTTGATTACTCTATTTATATTTTTGTGTTAATCGTTATTTTGGTTATAAAATACTGGATAAATTCTTTTTAGATTCTGTCTTCTTTTTTATTATATATTATCTAATTTTCGAGACTTTTTCAATTTGAAACCAAATATGATTAAGTGCCTCATGTGATGATAATCTCTCATGTTGATCTTCATTTAATAATTAAGTTAAAAATCCTAATCCTGCTTTACTTAATTTACAATCATGAAAATTAATTTAGCCTAATTAATTATTCAATACAATTTATTTTGGATTTGGATGATCATATGGATTCTTCCCAGTTAAAACATAATACATAATGATTCCAACACTATAAACATCTACTTTATAATCATAATGTTCATTTCTTAAAATCTCTGGAGCAATATAACCAGGAGTTCCACATCTTTTAAAAAGATAAAATCCATCACTGTGATAAAAATCAGCTAAGCCAAAATCTGTTAGACATGCACTATCAATATTATCAATTTATCTAAATATTATGTTTTCAGGTTTAATATCTCTATGCATTATACCTTTAGAATGTAGATATGATATTGTTTTGATTAATCTAAATATAAATTTTGCTGTTTTTTCCTCTGAAAAAAATGATGTTTTTTCTATATGTCCTTCTAAATCTTTCCCTATCAGTAGTTCCATTATAATATAGATATTTTCACTATTTTCAAAGATCTCATAAAATTTAACACAAAAATCTGTTTATACAACTCTCAATATTTTGATTTCTTTAAATAAAGCAATTAAATCAGCCTCATCTATGATTTAAGATTTTTTTAATATTTTGACTGCATAATCATTTCCATCAGCATTACATTTAGCTCTATAAACCTATCAATATTATATTTATGAAATACTTCTGTAAATCTGCCCTTACTTATTTTTTTTATTAAGGCATATTACTTTTGAAAATCATATTATATTGTATGTCTTTTAAGTAATTTGAACCATATTTGAGTGTCACAATAAAACTCGACTGAATCAAAACATTTAACAAGACGTATTCCTTTTTAATCTTGTATTTAATCGATAATACAATTTTCATAGTCTAACCAATAGGATCGATTCTATTTTTGATTAAAAAGGATTACTTGATCTTCATAGACTAAGAAATTGTCATAAACTCTTAAATCTCTATTTTTGAATGTATCACCTTCTTTCATTTTTACAATATCTCTGTGTTAGTAGGAAGCAAATTCAAAAGGCAGAGGTGTTGAATTCCATTTCATTTGAGTATAATTCAATTAAAAGAAAGATCTACAATGTTTATATTCACAACTAGATTTAAGGATTAAAATGATTACCTTGGATTGAGATCTTTATCAATCATCTATAGATTTATTTAATATCATCCCATAAATTTATTTTTTTCATAAATAACTAATTATAAGTTAGTACAGTATAAAACTATAAGGGAGATATCATATGTGAGATGCCAGCTCCTGTGATGAGTGCATGGCTGATTTGATTTCATCTCAAGATTAAACTATGTGTCCTACGCGAGCAAGTTGTATAATAAATTTGCAATTCGAATTAAACACATAAACATTATATTCATATTTTTTTAGGAATATTTAGTGCTTCACAAATTAATTTAACTTCTATATTTATAATTGCTCAATAAAATGGAAGATGAAAAAAATATAGAGGAATAAAGATCAAAGATTTTAGGTCGTACACTATTAATATTCACACATGTTTTAGTTCTATGGGGACTATATACAACATCATTTTATGAAAATTCATCATTATCAATCCTATAATATTTGAGAGTATTTGCTTTTTGTTTTTGGTTATTACTATCAACCTGTTAAATCAGAACCTCTTTTTCGGATCCTGGAGAAGTTCTTTAGGTAAGTGTTCCAATCAAATTGTAATTAGTATATGAAATGTATAATCGAAAATGCAAGAAATGCAATTCATGGAAACCACCTAGAGCACATCATTGTAAAAGATGTAACAAATGTATTTTCAAAATGGATCATCATTGTGAATGGGAAAATAATTGTGTTGGAGCTTTGAATTAAAAATACTTTGTTCTATTTCTCTTATATTAACTACTGTACATTTTAACATTGTTAAGTATTCATACTATTGGAATTTGTGATTATTGTATGAAATCAAAAAGAAAGATTTTACCAATGTTAATGACAATAACAACTACAAAATGTTAAGTTTTTGCTATTCTTTTATTGAGTTTCTTTTTTTTAATCTTTGTAAGTTAAATGATTTGGGATTAAATTACAGCAATTGGAGATAATTAAACAGTAATAGAATCAAGATAAGGTAAATTTGGTAGATAATAATCATTTGTTAATAATTTTAAATAAGTATTTGGTGATTAAGAATGGTATCATTGGCTTTTACCAACTCAACCAAAACTAAAATTAAATTATGCTGAACTTGTGTATGCCGAAGAACTCATTAATTAAGGAACTCAATATCTAGAAGATATCTTGTATGATGAAACTAATCCAGCCAGCATTCATTTTAAAGAATTTATGTTGGATAACTATTCTAAATAAAAATAATGATTGAATAATTATATTATTATATATATTAATATTGTTATGAAAGGAGGTGGTTTCAAAGTGAGATCAACAACTCGTTGTAATTCTGCAATAAGAAAGCCAGCTTAAGAGTTAACTATTTTTAATCTATATTAATAAACATCTATTATTCCAATTCCTTAACTTATTTTAACCCCAACTTAAAAAAGTATAAGATCTAGACCTAAAACTGGTATGAGAATTACTAATTAATATTGTACAATGGCAACTCTATAAAATACGGCAGATCATCATCTGAGAAATAAAACTGCTCAATGTACTTAAAGAACTACTTAATAATCAATGAAAAATTAATTAGAAACTTTAGCAGATACTTTATTTAAATAAACTAGTATCACACAATTAGATACTGATGTTCCATAATAATGTGAACGCATTTAGCCTCTAAATGTTTAAAAGTACTAATTATATAATAAATAGGATTTCATTCTCTAATTCACAATAACAAGTAAATATTACTTCCTTACTTCATTAATAAGATTCTAATGTAGATAGATATTTAATTTTAAGCACTCTTGGCCAAGGTTCCTATGCAACTGTTAAATTAGCTAGAGATAAATTGACAGAAAAGTATACTCTTTTTGTTATTTATAGGTTAGTTGCTATTAAAATATATTCTAAAATTAAATTATGTAATCAGTAAAGGAGATAACAACTTAAAAGAGAAATCCATATACTCAAATTACTGGATCATCCAAATATCATAAAATATTAAAATACAATTGAAACATAAATGGATATTAATTTAATAGTTGAATATGGTGGTTCTAAGTGTTTGAAATCTTATTTGAAAGTATAAATTATTATTTCTAATCCTAGTAATTTCCATATAGAAAACTTGATGAAGATGATGCTAAATTAATATTTAGATAAATTGTAAAAGCTGTAGATTATTGTCATTCTTTGAATATAGTACATAGAGATATTAAACTTGAAAATATTCTCTTAAAAGATAATAATGAAATTAAATTAATAGATTTTGGATTCTCAGTATTAGTTAATAGAGATTGTAAATTAGGAGTATGTTGTGGAACTCCTAGGTAATTATATTTAATCTAATTTAGTTATATGGCTCCAGAATTAGTCAATAAATAGGATTACTTTGGTAAACCTGTTGATGTTTGGGCCTTGGGAGTTTTATTATATGTTTTATTGTCAGGCCATTTTCCTTTTAAAGGTTCAAATGAGTCTGATCTATATGGATAAATTAAAAAAGGAATCTACCCAAAGACTAATGCTTCACCTTACTGTCAAAAATTAATTTCTCAAATGTTAAACATCAGAGCTAGTGAGAGAATAACAACTTTAAGAGTATACAAAAAATAAAATTATAGATCTTGTAAGACAGATGGTTCAATTCTTGATTTTAATTAATTTTATGTAATAAAGAATTCGTCTTCAGTTTGCTAAGGATCTATAAAAGACTTATGGTTCCAAATAATCTTAATCAAGTGAATTATCTGATAGTTAACTTCAATCCTCATAATTATCTTCTTTTGCTTTCAAGACTTCAATTCCATAATTTTCTAGATAAGAAATCGAAAAGCATGATTAAACCTTAAAAGAGCAAACTTAAATATATAATGAGAGAAAAAAGAGAAATGGATAGAAATTTTAGCGTTTGACAAAAGAGTAATACTCATCATTAGTAAAAATTATTAAAAGTGATCCATAATTTTAAAATCAATTGGCAGATGCTATAATAAAGCATACTGAAATTGCATAATTCATTAAGAAAGCTAACACAATAAAAATTATGAAATCATTAAATAAAACAGCGATTGAATTTAAAACAAATATGACCAATAAAATATAAGCCATATTTCTCAATCACTAAAATTAAACATACAATAAGCTTAAGTATCTTCTACAAGAAAAAGAGTAATTAATGATTAAAGTACTAGAATAGAAACTATCTACTTATATTGATATAAAATAAAATTTCAAAGATGCTTTATTAGTATAGATGAATAAAACATTAAAAATTCATTTAGAAGAAACCTGTAAAAAATATGCTTAAGCTTTATCTACATAATTACTACTAATGTATGAAGGAATTGCATAAATTATTGGGCAACATATTGAAGTTAATAAGGAAAATAAGTTTGAATAAGAATTATTTTTATAATTGTAAAAGGTCAAAGATTACTTGGCTGGTTGTGAATAATAATATATTAAGGTATTCAAATGATATATATCATTTATAGCGTCTATAAACAGATATGAATGAGTATTATATAAATGCAATATAAAGTATTTTTTAAGTGTAGCAAAAACTTAAATTAAGATGAATTATATAAGTGTTATAAAACTCAATACCAATATATGTGTTTATATAATTATTATTTATTTGTTTTCATTTAAATAATTCAATTTTTAGACATTTTTTAATTTATATAACTTTAAAATTTAAAGTAAAAATATATATCCTTAATTATGATTATTAATATAATTGAGTGGATAAATTGATTCAGAAAATGCTCTACAAAAATCAAAAGTGCTATTTGAACATAAACGACTAGTAATAATTTAAATGCTTTATAATTAATGGAGAAAAATGTCAAAAAGTAATTAGAATAATTTGAGCAGTTTTGTAAAGGGAAATTTGAAGAACAGTTTGAAAAATCTTTTAAATAATGTGAAATGAATATTGTTCAAATCAATAACTTTAACAAACAAAAAAAAGAACAATATTTTGAACTAATAAAATTAATTTAAGAACTTTATTGTGAAAATAAAATTGGATTATAGTTTAGAATATATAGTGATTAATATAGAAATTAAAACAAAAAAAAATAAGTGATAATTTTAATATTCAATCATAGACATGTTTAAATCCTACATCTGTCTCACATGATACTATTCTTTTTTCTAATTTAGTTGTAACATCTAGTAATTTATCTTGATCACTCTTCATAACATTTAATTATGCATCTAAAAATTCACTATCATGTTAAACATCTTAAGATTTTTTGATAGTTTCATTTAAAAGTCTTTTAGCCTAGTTTTTTTATTTATTATGTTACATCATTTTGTATAAATGTAGTCAGATCATCACTCATTGTTCCTAAATTATTTTTCACAGTTGAAATGTCCATTCTTAAATTAGACATTTCTTTCTTGCTGCTTTCTAATTCTTTTTTCAATTCAATCAAATAATTCTAAATTATTTCAATTCTTTACTTCTAATTTAATTATATGATCTTTGACACTTAATTAGAGACTCTCTTCAATTGACTTCTATCTCTTGAGCATTAATCTTTATCTTTCTCTTTCAGGATCAATTTCTTTGTCAGATTCTAAACTATCGTTAAGCATATTAAAATATTAATAAAAATCATTATGTGGCACTTGCCTTCTAAATACTTTAATATTATTTTTCATAATCACTGGGTGATAATTTGTGTGCTTACTAAATCTTCTCTTAAACCTTTGATTATCTAGCTAATGAATTTTATAGTTCCATCATAGCCAATTGTTCAATCTATTCTAATTCTTATATTTTTAAATCATATAACTCCTTTTCTTTTTCTACTTTATCTTTTTCATTTTCTATCTTATATCTTACTCTCTCCCTTTTCTACTTTAATTTGGCAATAGCTAATTAAGTAGATTATCTCTCTTCTTCTTTCACTTAAATAGCTTTAATACGATATCCTTCCTATTCTAAACCTTTTTATAATTAAACACTCTTAAAATCCTACTTTAATTATTCTCTAAAAATTTTAGCTTCAGACTTCTTTCTTTCTAATTCATCCTCTTTAATTTTCTTTAACAATTCTCTTTGATGATGAGAAACAGCCAATGAGAATGGAGGTGGTTATGCTTATTTCTATTTCATTTTATTTTCTTTCTAAATATTTAATTTGAAGTGAATATTACCTTCATTTATATTTCTACTCTATGTCTATAAATTTCTTCTGCTCTTTGTTCATCTAATTGAATGTGCTTTAAAACTTTTTCTTGTTCTATTTTCAATTAAAGTATCCTATTCTATATCTTCTATGCATCAGTTTCTGCCTGTTTCTTTTAAACTAAAGTTGAAAATAAAGTTTTCTTTTCTTATGGAAGCTCTCCCGAGGACATATTATATAAATAAATTATTAATTATTAAAAATAAATAATTAACCAAGATTTTGATTTTAAATAATACTATTAAAAAACATAATATGGATTGCAAATGAATCTATATTAATAACTATGTCTTAAGAAAGAATTATAACATCTATGTAATTATGTAAATTTATGTCATTTTTTCTATTATTAACTCCATGCTCCTTAATTCTATTATTATTGTGGGTATTAGGCATAGGGTTATTATTAAAGTGGGTGGCTTATTTATTGTGGATAACCTTAAGGTTAATTAGGATTAGGTTATTATGGATATTAAGGATTAAATTATTATGGATATTAAGGATTAGGTTATTATGGATATTAAGGATATTATGGATAGATTGGATACTGTTATCCTGGTTATTATTATGGTTATTATGGTTATTACTATGGTTATTAAGGTTATTACTGTTAGGATTATTAATATGTTTATTATTAATTCAATTATTGTGTTAATTGCTCTGCTTCAATATTTCTGGCCAATAAAAAGTCCTTGACTTTTCTTTCTTCTTCTTCAGAATGCATTCTCAATTGCCTTGATATAGAATAAATTATACTCATAGAAGACAACTTAATGATCAATATTATCAATAGCTTATTAAGCACTTGCAAAGATATTAGTCTATCCAGATTATTAGACTTATTCAGCTGATTATTTTTTAAGATTTGAGAGTTCTCTTGAAATTCCACAAACTTAAGTGATAATTCCTGATATATGATTCATCTTAAGATTTATTAAATATTTACATAATTATTAAAGTTCTCAATAAGAACTTATACATTTTAAAGGGCAAAGCTAAGAACTTCTTCTTTTGGTTTTCCATCATTTAATCCATTAATAGCAATCTTAGTGAAATTTATCTCTTGCATTATTTAATTATATTATTAAATGGTAGACTTTAATTAATCAATAAGAGAGTTGACTTATTAATCTTAATTTGTCAATTGCCCAAAAATTTAAGCATTTTAATTCACAAAATCTGAATTGTTATTTTCTTTTGGCAGTTTTTCAATAATAATGTTATCAGTTTGAGCAGCAAGTATAATAGCATCTTTGGATTTTTCAAAACAACTCATTACATCAAAATCAATCTTTTATGCTTATAAAAATTTCGCCTTAAGGTCTTTTAATTAATTGAAATATTATTAATTTAATTAACTTGAGGAAGTTCTTGACCATTTAGCACCATATTTATTTTTATAATCTAAATCTTGTTATTATTCATTAAGTAATGCCTATTCAATTTATCCTAATAATTAATTGCAAATTATTGATTTTTATTTTGTTTATTCTCTAATCTTTTCAATTCCACTCAAATTTCCTCTACTTCTTATATAGGCTATTTTTTCTTAGATGCTCTAAGGAATACCTCCTTAAACAATTTGTTTTTATAATGCCATATCTATAAAATAAGTTACATAATTCTCTGCATAGGCTTGATTTTTTTAATCAAATAACTATCTGAGTGATTCTTCAAGAGAGTATTTTGTTTATTCCACAAAAATCTTAATCTCCCTAGACAATTATAAAGCTTCTTCTGATACAAAACCTGAAAATTTATTTGCTCCTTAGACAGGTTCTTTGAAAATAGCAGGTTCAAGAGATTTAAGTCTAATTTATTCCATTAATGGAGGATATGGTAACAAATCCTAAGCAATAATTTATTCCTTGTATATTTGTTAATTCTTATAATTATATTCTGTAGTCAATTGAGTTAATTGTTGATTCAATTATTTCAATTAATCAAGTTAATCAGGTGAATAAGTTTTATTTGCATTTTTGTCACTAAGGATTGGTGATAACAATTATTGTGCTCTAATCAAAAAACCCAAAGCTTTTCCCATATGCTAACCTCTAGATTCATCTGATATTCTTCCATAATGAAATATGCCCATCTATAAACATCCGGTGACAGTTGCCCATATTTAATTAAATTAAACCATAGGTAAGATTTAAGCAAGAATATTCTAGCATTATATAAATCTGAAATTACTTTGCCAATTAATTTTTAGTACTGAGAATTCATTCCTTCTACAGCCTTGAGTGAAATAGTGAATTCTTTGGCTCCCTCAAAAATTGTTCCACAAACATTGTTCAATCCAAATGTTTTTACTTATGACATCATATTTTGATATAAAGCTTTGTATGCAAGTCCATAGAGCTACTTTAGATATTAATCATTACGGCATGTTCTAGGAATTCTAAATTCAAATTTGTAAGATCATATAATTAGGAAATTTAATCTTTAGATAGTCCATGAATATTTTTTTTTAATTACTCCAATGCCCATACTCCATTTCTCAGTTTAGTACACGCAGCTTTACGATCAGGATCTGTATCTTTAATCATCCTGCTATTAGCTTGATAATAATAAGTGATTGCCAAATTGTAATATATGGATATCAATTCTAACCTACCTGAATTTATTTGACAACTTCTTTTCTAGAAATTAGAGTATAATAAATAAATACATGATCATAGCTGTCACTCCAATAGAACATAATTTATGGGGATCTTTAGTCTCCTTGTTCGAATTTTAGATGTTTCATTAGTAAAGAAAAGTTCTTTAGATATTCAAGAAGGTTAATCTCTAGGTTTTCGGATGTTTAAGGATCAGTAGCAATACTTAAGTTTATCTTCTCATAATCCAAATTTTATCTCATTTTTTATGTTTTTTCTACTACATCCCTAATCTGTAATTTATCAAAATTATGATTACTTCAGTAAAGAGCGTAACTTCTCCATAGGAATTAAGGATTGCTTACTCTATAGGCTTGATAATATCTACAGGTCTTGTCTATTTAAGAGGTAGGTTGAATAACATATTATGGAATTTTTATTAATATATAAATGATTCCGTAATTAGAGTAATTATGTGATGGGTTGAATGAATTAGATAAGATAGAAACACTTAAAAAACACTATAATTATTACAAGCAACTTGATTAGGCCCCAATAAAAAAATAAAATAATGAAAAAGAGAATTTTATTAGATAGATAGCATCTGAGTATCTCAATACACAATATAGATCAGAAGACAACCAAAAATTAAATTTGATAATCCAATCATTAGATGAAGAAAAATAAATCATGATCAAAAGGCAATAATTACTTCCTAAAAATATAGAATATGATTTAGTAAATTAGATTATTAATTTATTGGATAAGTTAAAATAATTGTACAATGATAAATTAGAATTACAATATCAAAATCAAAATCAACTCAATATAATCAGTAATCTTTTAAATTAGGTTTATAATCTTAATAAAGAATTTACTATCAAAATGCAAGAATTGTCTAAATACAATAATTAAATACCAAATGAAAGAGAAATACTATTGTAATAAGAGAATGATAAGTTAAATATTGAATTAGAACAATATAAATCAATTAATAATAATTTACAATTCGTTTAGTAACTACTTATGTAAGCAGAAACTACCAAATAAATGCTACAAGAATCCTTAAAATAGTATAAGCAATATTGATAATTTTAAATATTTATATATAAAATGTTTTAAAATTAGTTTTAGAATACACCGTTGTTTGAGATATTTGATTCCAAAGGTATTTCTCTTAACAATTTAGATGTACTTAACAAAGCAAACAAGGAGAAAGAGAAGCATTACTAATAGCTATTAAAAATTACTACTAATAGTTTTGTTAAAGATTTCGATAAATAATTAAAGAGTATTAACGATTCTAAATAAACATAGACTATATTATTGAATTACAAGGATAGAACACAAAAGTCCATTTTCCAAAAGAAGGAGATCTTGGGTTGGTTTAATAGTTTTTATGTCTCTAAATCTATGTCCCATAGACATAATAATGGACAATTGAGTTTTCCATTACTGATACTACAAAAACTAAGCGCCATGTTTATTTGACATAGAACTGTAAATAAATTGAGAAAAAGCCATTCCACATAAGATATCCAATAGAAGTACCAAAAAACATTTGGCTAAACCTTTAAATTGATCTCTATTCATTTATTTAAGGTTGGAAAGGCATGACATTTAGATCTCTTGATTTATTTGTACTATAATCTCCTTGCAAATTAAGAAAGATTTTTACAATGAAATAAGCTGATCCTGATGGGTACGTTGTTTCTTATTATTTTAGCTCCATCATGGGGAAACATGGTTTTCCTATAGGAATTGAACATTAAAACTTAATCATTTAATACCAGGATAATAATTTAGAGGCTTCACAAGACAGTTGTCAAATGAAGTATCAATTGTTATTTATTATTTAAGGATAACATCTAAAAAAACTACTGGTTTTTCTTAACAATCACAAAGTTAGTAAAGTTAAAAATAATAAAAGTTAACTTAAGAGAAAATAACTAGAGCTAATATAGTTTATGATGATCATCCTACTCCCAAAAAAAAGACTTCATAACCATAATAACTATCATAATAATAATAATAATTGATAATTACTTCTAGTTCTAAATCTAATTAATAAGACATTTCTTAAAATGATTTTGATATGAGTACTAAACTGTCTGTTAGAAATAATAAAATAAATCAATAAACTGAGAGTGTTAGAAGGAATGATAAATCTGTTTAAAAACATAGAGATTTATCAAATAGTAAAAAGAATTAGAGTAATGCAAGAATGGCTCATTCATTTCCTCGTAAACCTCCTTTGTAGGAATAAATGAATTAAGAATATTATTTAAAAACCCAAAAGTTTACTACATTTAATGAATAAAAATAAAAAGATGATGAAATTGAAGAAAATATTGAAATAGCAGTTGAATAAAAGGCAGAAGAGATAATTGAAGAAAGTCAAAAAAAAATTATCACTGCAAATAATTTTAATAAGAGAAGCCTAAGTGAATTAAAAGGCGAATCAAATAATTAAAGAGTAATATTAAATTATTAAGTTTTAGAATGATTAATAATTCGAAGATAGCTTAGAATAACCATTTAAGAATAGTGTTACTACATTTGCATAAGAAGGTTATTATGCAAATTAACTAAAAAAATATACAGATTTAAATCGTCCATTCACTCCAGAATATAACTCTGATTTCAAATTTGGACAATCCAATTATTAATAATTCTGATTTAGTTCAAATTTTTTATAATATAAAGTTTTTATTCACTTCTATAAATTTCTCTTCATCTTAATTAGAATCCTTAAGTTCATTTGTCTTGATAAAAGTAAACTATTCATAAGTTTCATACTTCTGTATTTTATTTATTGGTGTATCCTATGGAAGTTCTTTTGTAAACATATCATCAAAATGTCTCAAATCTTTATGACCAAAAACTTTTGGTTTAAATGGTGGTTAAATTTATTTGTTGTTTAATCTATCCCAATCAATTTCTCTAAAGAATTCATGATCTTTAATCTCTTAACTTCCATTTACTCCTAATCTTTTGGTAGGCTGATTAAATTTTAAAATTATACATCATTCTATAACAATCCATTCAATATAGATCTAGCAGCACTTGAAAACCAATCTTTCATTTCTATTGGTTTCTCAAGTCTATTTTTAAACATTTATGTTTTATCTTTTGAATAAAAAGGTGGAGCACCTGCAAGCATTTCATAAAGTAATGCACCTAAACTCCACCAATCTACACATTTATTATGTCCTCCACCTAATAAAATTTCAGGTGCCAAATACTCAGGTGTACCACAAAATGTATTTGTTTTTTCATCATCCTTAACATTGATTTTAGATAATCCAAAATCTGTTATTTTCAAATGTCCTTCCATATCTAATAAAATATTTTCTGGTTTTAAATCTCTATATATTATATCACATTTATGTAAATATTCTATTCCTAAAATTAATTCAGCTGTATAGAATTTTGCTCTTTCTTCTTAAAAACGAAAAGCTCTTCTTAAATGAAAAAACAATTCCCCTAAATTAATTACATAGCAAAAATACCTCCAATAAGAAAATCCATAATTAGATATAACTTAGTTCTTGTTTGGAATGCATAATGTAATTATACTATGAAAGGGTTCTTAACATTTTCAAGAATGGATCTTTCATTCTACGTATGTAATCTCTAATTTCTCTTTTCAATCATTTCTTTTCTTAATATTTTCATTGCATATAATTGATTCGTTTACTTATGTGTCACTAACATCACCTTTCCGAATGATCCTCTTCCTAAAACTTTTTCAAATTGAAAATCAGTCAATTTTACGATTGCGTCACGATTATCATCAATAAACACTTACTCACCAGCCTCTTCAATTTGCTCAAATGTGGCTGTTGGTGCTTTCATTAATTCCTCGTTCATTTATTATTCACCTTCTTTTGTGGAAATACATAATCCCATATTATTGAATTATAATTATATAATGCTTGAATAAAATATATATTGATGATTTTTCATTAAGATAATATAAATTATACTAAAATAGAAGAAAGTTGAAACAGTTTACATATCTATAAAAATTAATTATAAAAACGAGAGAATCTAACTTCATTTTATACTCCTTCTTTAAAATCATAAATAATACTAATTTTTCATGTAGTTTATATAAAATTTATTAATTATTCTATATTTAATTGTAATATATATATATTTGTTAAATATGCTTTTTATTATCATTCTTTTAATGTTGTAATTTATTCAGAGCAATTTGAATCAGCCTTTTATTATAATTTTATGATTTTATAGTAATCTTCTTAAAATTCAATTGACTAAATTATTTTATAGAATACATCAGAATCTTGTTTTAATTCAGGTTTTTCGAACCAAAATGCTAATATTGTTATAGAAAATGGGAGTTAAACTTAAATTAATACAATCAATAGTAGCAAAATGTATTAAAATACTTAAGCTTCACTTTGAATAATCTAAGTAGATTATAGTTTTAATAAATACATCTAGATATATAGTGCAAGTCTCAGAAGGCCCTTAAACTAAGAAGTAAATATCTTCAATGAAGTACAACAATTATCCAAAAAATGTAACATAAACAAGGACCCTTATAACACAAGATCATACCAAAAGTTTATTCTTTATTGATTAATTTTCTTGCAGTTTTCTTCAAAATTAACAAAATTTTGCAGTATGGTTGATTTTATTGCTAAATTCTTTTTAATACTTAAGTTTAAAGAATGAGCAACAGCAATCAAAACTAAATTTACAATAAATCCAATCATTCTTATGATATGAAATATCTATTCTCAAAATATATTTGATTACATATACTTTAACAAAGCGAATAGGATTTTGATAAACTTGTTAGATAATCATACAAATTCCATATCAATAATATAGTGAATAGTAAAACCAAACAAAGGCAATAGATTTTCAATTATAAAATTTGATGACGTTTAAAAGTTCTAATACTTAAATTTTTCCTTGCAAAATAAAATACAATATAGATCAAGAATGCATAATAGAGATATAATTAAAAAAAGTAAAAAACCAACAATGTTTTTTATGCCAAATTAAATAAGATATTGCCTATATTTATGTTTTATGTTACAAGTTAAGCACAAGATAATTAATATGTAGATAATATTTTTTCTTTTTTGAGCTTATCTATATATTTTTTTTCTTCTAATCAATTAAGAAATCCCAACAGCTAAGACCGCTAATGCAATAACTTCAGAAATACACAAGCTTTTTGATATTTTAACTTTAATTACGTAATGCAATAGACTCCAAAATCTTGGCAACATGTTACTATTCCATTTATATTAGTTGCCATAATAACAAAAGAAAATTAAAAATTAATTTTTGTAATATAGAATAATTTAATCAACTTAATTTAGTTTTAATATCTTAAAATTGTGGAAGATCGTGATCTTGCAAATCTTCATCAAGTGAATGTTAACTATCAATATCAGAATCTGATAAAAATGCATTTAATAATTGTGGTTTTTTCATTTCTGTAATGTATTGTTCATTATTTAATTTTTTAGCATTTTCATCATCAGATTCATCATAATTTACATCAGACTCATTCGATTTCTGAGATCTGTATCCTTTTTCTATTTTGTGTGATTTTCCAGAACTCTTTCTTGATAAACTCATTTTTTAAATCTCAGCACCCTTATTTAATCTAGTTGCAAAAAACCTTTTTATATAGGCTTATATATAATAGAAATACCTAGTAATTCCTTAATAAGCTTCTATTGGTCTGGGAGCATTATGATCACCTAAAAAAGTAAATATATATTTTTCTCCTTTGAATGCATCATATAAATCTTCTATATGATTTTTTCCAATCATTTTATCACTACTTGCTCTTACAAAATAAGCAGCACATTTAGAAGATAATTTTTTAATATAAAGCATAGTATTAATATTTTTTGGATCATATCTAACTATCTTTCTAACTTTTTTCCTTAATAAATAAAAGACAAATCTAACACCAATAGTTGGAACATGAAAACTATCTCCAATATCAATACAAAGTTGTTTTAGATTACTAAATGGAGAATCTAATACTAAAGTATTTAACTCAGGATATTCAGCTGCAGCCATAATAGCAGTTACTGCCCCCATACTTCTACCCCAAACTCCAAATGGACCTAATAATGGGTATCTTTTAGTAAGAATTAAATTTACTTCACTTTAATATATTTTAAAATATTTAAAAAGTCCTCTTTTTCATACCATCCAAGAGATACATATTATCCATCTGATATCCCACAACCACCAAAATCAAAGTTTACTAAACTCATTCCTTCTTAAGCTAACATATTTGCATAACATGAAGATTCTAATCTAGAACTTGAATTTCCATGCAAATAAATAATACATGGTCTTGCTTTATCTTTTAAATAAACAGGACTATATAAAGAACATTGTAATTTTAAATTTTATTGTCTTGAAACTACAACAAAATCTTCTCTGTAAATGAGTAATTTATTTATTAGCATAGTTGTTGTACCTATTTTACTCTACTTATTGTATTATACCTAATTTGGATGGATCATATATTTATCTAGGTGGTCGAACAACAGCATCAACTAATTGATCAAAATAACCTCTTTCTTTAGAACTCTTTAATTTAATTTCTGCTGTAAATGTTTAATTCATAATTTATATATATAAAATATGTGTATTATAGTGATCAAATTAAGTCTTTTGAACTTTATAATTTTATCTTTTACTATATTTTTGCCTACTCTTAAGTAAGATTTAATGATTTATTAGATTTATGTGCTTTTTAATCTTTTACTGAAACTTCATAAAATTCCATAGATTTTATCTATTAGTGTTAACTTCTCAACATTGGTAATTAACCTATATTAGGAACCTAGAGTTATTATTAGAGTCGAATTTAAGGTTTCAAAATTTTGGGAGTTTGTTGACAAGAAACTAATAATGGTAATGATTATCTAGGAATTTATCCTGTTGTATTATATTATTTATGAAGTTCCTGTATTTATTCTTAAAGGATTTTGTCTACTATTACTAATTTTGCTCTTCTATATGCAAAATTCATAATTGTTATTCTAATATCAGAATTATTATTATTCAAATATTTCCATATATAAAATGCTCCTCTTTTTAAAACTAAAATTTATTAGATTCTAAATACAATATTTTTCAGGATATTTCATAAACTTTTTCTTTAGAACAGCATGAGAACACCACATATGATCATTATCTAAATCTATCATAGGTTGATATATATTTTTTAAATCTTTTCTTAATTTTCTTTATTATAATCTTAATTAATATTTCAACTCTTTTTCAGGGTTTATATTATATTCTTAAGGTTGCGAATACATTACTAATTTATCTGTAACTGAGACACTACGATTTATAATTTCTGGCTATTTCATTTATTGTTACGTATTTTCTCTAACAATGATGACTTTCTTTCTTAAAAGTAGTTTTGGCTTTACTTCCTCTGGTTCAGTCTTCTCTACTTTACTGTCATTACTTGTATCATCTACTTTCTTTTCTAGTTATTATTTCATTTTTCCAATAACAGAAGTCGAAGCTGATTGAATTAACAGTTGGAATTCTTCCCTTGATCTACTCACAAGAAACTTGATCAATACGATCGCGGTGGACATCTGTTTTGTTTTGATCGGTTACCTTAAAATCAGATTCTTAATTCAATTGTACAAAATGTATGCCATCAAAATTATTTTCAGCCATAAAGAATTACTTAAACATTGAAAATAAATCCTTTGTATCCTTCTGATTGAATCTAATTATGTGCATTTCAGGTCTGAATTATTTTATTATTGTTTAACTAAATCTATATATTTACATCCTTTCGGGTAAATTTACCATTAGGATTTTCGATAATGCATCTATAATCTTATTCTCCTCCTCAATTCTTTATTTGTCGTTCTTCTTCAGTCCAATTATTTTGAATCCAAGTTATCTTAAAGATTATTATACTTTTGTAAATTCCAAATCAAAAAACATTTGATTTGCCAATACTTGCTAGTTTATAGCATTAAGTAATCTAATATCCTCCCCGCGTTCAAGGATTATTTTTTATAAAACATCAAGTTAGTTAAATGTAATATCCATATTAAATTTTTTTTATTATTAATATCACATTTTCATTTATAACAATATCTTATAATTTAACTTAAATGGTTATCATTTCAATCAATACTCTTGTCATCATTATTATATAAATTATTAGAAATATTCCCTCAATATTTCCATAATTATTCAGTTGAAAAGAATAGAGAAACTTAAAGTAAGGTATTTAGTTTAATATATAATCTGAATAATTATAAAAAAAATTTTACATTAACAAACTAATTATTCAATCTATTCTAAAAAAATGAATTTATAATTTCAAAATAAAGTTATTTTACGAACCTTGATTATAAATTTAGTCATTTTTATCTGATATATCATTATTATTTTTAAATATAAATTAAATATCTTAATAAAGAAAACTTTTTGTTTTTTTCCTCTGATTAATTAAATCTATTAAAATTGTATACCTAATCAGAGTACATCTCTTAATATATCAATGTAAACCTAAATTCATCCAGAGTTAAAGTTATTATAAAACCTCATAAATGAAGGAAATTTACATTTATATTATACTTTTTAATGAAAATTGCAATCCTAATAACTAATGAATTAAGCTGTAACAAGTGTGATCCATATTATATATTTAATATTATCTCAAAAAAATTGAGATTTTTATCTAAATAATTTGAATACCGATATTAATTTATTTAATAATTACTTATGAGTGCTTAATAAAGAAAACTATAAGAATAAATGCTTAAGATGGGATACTAACCTGCTAAAAAAAGTCAGTTCTAGCTAAAACCTGTATCAATAGGCAGATAACTTAAAACACTTCCAGATATTCCAGTTACATAAAGGTTAGAAGTTTCTCCATAAGGGGCTTCAAAATTATAAAATATAATTAGTACATATAGAGCCTCTAATGCTAACATTAGAATAACTTGCAAGAGAACATCAATCTAACGAATGTCCATTAAAGAATAGATAAAGAATTACGTCAAATATCAAAGTAGCATGTAAGTATACAACTATTTTATAGAAAACTTGATGGATTAGATGCACTCAGAAATCTAATAAAAAATGGAGATTCCTTAAGTCTAGAGATTAACAAATCATAAAATATTGAATTCTTTGTTGGATCATTAAGTGATGGTCATGGAGAATTTGGATCCTAAATTTCTTCCTTAATTACAGAATTTTATATAGAAGAATTAAAAAAATTATTTGATTCGGTTCCCTTATTATAGCTTAGCCTTACTTTAAAGGATAATCTGAAAAAAATATATTAGTAGATTGAATAAAAATTAGTATAAAAATATTTATATTTTATTTTAGATTGAGTAAACATTTATTGATTATAGATTAAGTGGAGCCTCACTGCTGAGTTTAATTATAGTTAATAATATGATATATTGTTAAAATTTGGGAGACTCAAAAGCAGCCTATTTTTATAAATAAGAATAATTAAATGATAATCCAAAAGAAATAAGAAAATTTGTTTAAAAAAATTTAAACTCAATACATGATACGAATAGTGGAAAGGAGGTTGATAGGATAATAAAGAAGGGAGGAAAAATAGATTAGGCTATTTTCAAAGGACAAAAGCAAGGTAGTTTAAAAATTTGGGTTCCAAAATAAAATTATCCTGGTATCAAGATAACAAGATGTTTTGGTAATCAGATTGGAAAATCTATAGGGGTTGTAGCTGATCCTGACTTTTTAGAATTTAAAATTCCTAAGTCAGGATTTCTTCTTATAGCAAGTACTGGATTATGGGAGAAATTGGATATATTAATGATTGATAAAATCTTAGATAGTAATTACCCTCCTGAATCTTGGGCTGATGTTGATAAGGCTACAAAATAGCTTGGGAATGAAACCAAAAAGTTTTGGGATGTTGATGGATAAGGATCTGTAGACATTTCTTTAAGCTTGGTTTACATATCTTTAGAAAAATGATATTATTGATATATATTAATGATGAATAGTTTAATAACACTAGATATCTTTTGTCTTAAGATTTCAATTGAGATCCTTTTATTTTTAAAGACTTTATAATAATATAATAATTATAATGAAAAACAATAACATCTCTTCGTTTCATCTCAAAAAAATATTGACTCCCATTTAAAATAAGAAAAGTTAAGACACACTTTATGAAAATCAAATATCATCCTTTGTACATTTAAAATCTTATATGCCAATTAATCCTTTAAGATTACCTTAACGAAAAAACATAAAAGTTGCTAATTTGACATAAATTGATGATATCAAATGTAAATTTTAATAAAATAAGAGTTATTTTAGAAGAAAAAATAAATAAGAAAAACATTCTCGAATGGTTCAACTTTGTAAACTTCTGAATTACCTGAATTTTTAGGAATCTAAACAATTGTAGAAGAAAATGAAGAGTAGGCAAAATCATATTGTAAATAGCCTTCTCCATCTTATGTTCATTATCATAATCTTACAAAATAAGTAATGAATTTAATGAAAAATACTCATTAATAATTATCTTAATCTGTTGGAAGAAAAAGAATAGAATAGAATTAAAGAGAATCAATAGATTTCAATCTATTTAAAAGATTAATGAAAGCAATTTACTAACCAACAAAATAAAACAATAAATTGTAGCTTATTAAAAAAAGGACTTTTTCTGAAAAAATTTTATATAAATAAACTTAATGAGTATTGAAAATAAAAATAAATAAATCTTAAATTAAAATAAAATCAAATATAATCTATTTAAAATCTTTATGAAATAATTCTAAATCTTTCATAATATGTTTGTAGATAAATGGATTATTATTGTATTTATTTCTTTCTTGTCTTAATTTCAATGATTTAAAGCTAAAATATTAAAATAAACCAGAATATATAAACTATTAAAATGAGATCCTAAATTATAAACTGAAAAAATACTTATCTGTATGGTATATCTTATAAATATAAATATAAAACAAACATATCAAGATAAACTTATATTTTAGCATTCTTTTTATAGAACAATTATCATTTTTTCATATAGACAACATTCAAAAACAAATAATATCATAATTTAAATTAAAAAAATGAAATTATCTGATCAAAATTTGAATATAAATTATTAAATTGCAACGATTCGATAATTTAGATGAATTATTCAAACACTTTATTAGACAAGTATTTTTATCATACATTATTAGACTTTTATATATTTACTTTTTAATGAGTAACTATTTTCACATTAATTCAACTATAAAATTATTCACAATTTTATTTAACCATTAAGCAGAATATTAATGACTCCTAAACTTAAAAAAAGAAAACCCTTAAAAAAGGCTTCTCCTATTTAGAGTAAGGACATTAAGATTATTGTCATTGATAGTTCGAAAAGAGATAAAAAAAAATAAGAAGTGAAAAAAAAGGGAACCAAAAAATAGTTAAGCAAATTATAAAAATTTCAAGCACAGATGATTCCTTAAAATAATGTAGATTAGATTAGATTACAACATATCTCATGTAAAATACTGTGATTTACTTTAGCTAAAATTTAGTAAAATTATAGAACTTAAAATCAGTCATATTTATTAAAAATTAAAAATTTATACGATTAATATAAATCGTTGATTCTAAAATATACATTACTAACTGAGCTTGATGATTTTACTTTTGCCCTTGATTTACTTAGAAAAACTATAATAAATACTTTCATTTATTAGATTAAGCAAAGTTTTAATTTTCAAAAAAAGAATCCCATATAAATAATTGCAATAGATTAAATGATTTCTATATCTTAAAAAAATAATGCTTAAATCTATCAATAAGAAATTTAAACATAACTTAAACCAATTTTTAAATCAAAAAATGTAGATTAGGCTTACATTAAATTAAAAATAATGATGCAATAAAGAAATCTATCAAAAAAATTAGAAGAGAAGAATTAACTCTTTTAAAATTTGAAAGATCAAAGTCTATAAAATTGTTTCGATAATGAAATGGGAGATTTGCATTTTTCTGCATTAAATTATGGTGAACTTTTGGAAACATAGTAAAAATAGGAGTTAATTGAAAATGCAAAGGCAAGATAAGTTTAACCTGTAATTTTAGATGGCTTTTTTAAAAATTACAATTTGCAGAAACCTAAATAATAAATAAATTCAATAAGACAATTTCTAATTAAACCAATTGCTAAATAATAAATGGAAATAAGTAAAATTTCTGCAAAATCAAGAAATTAAAGTAAAGAATCATGCTTTTCAAGAAATGATTAATATTTTACACCTTTTTAATCAAATGTTTTATAGTTAAAAACTATGCCATATTAAAATTAAAATTAAGATGTTAAATTATAAAATAAATAGAATTATTTACCTAATTTATAATCACAAATGAGTAGAATTTAAAATATGAATAACTCTTTTGAATTACCTTTTGAGATAGAATCATAAACAAGTTGCACTCCAGCAAATGCTAAAAAAACTATGTTGGTCTAAAACAGACCAGTTAAGGTAGGTTGTGAAGGGGGATGTAAAGAAATAGATAAATATAGTTATAATTCTAGAAAATAATTTCAAAATCCTAATATTAGTGTTAATAAGAATGATATAAATTAGTCTCAATTATTTAATTATTAAAATAGAAGTGTTGATTTTGGTAGATAATTAGGATTTAGTAATTTATACAATTCAAAAATGTTTAATACAAATAACAATTAAATTAATGGAAATAACAATTTATAATTTTCAAAAATACAATCATTACATGCTAGTACAATAGTGAATGATTGGTTAAGTGAATCTTCATAGAGTCGATTAGTTCTTTAATAATAACATATGTATTAATAATATAATTGGATAATATTCACAAATGAAAATAGTAATATGAGATTTAGTAGACAAATAAACATTTAAAACTTAAAATTATTATGTGTTTAAATAGATTCTAATTTTTTTGATGATTACGAATATATATTATTGAGTGATAAGTTTAAAATACTAATAATGGAATAAAAAGATTTAGTTAGTCCTGAAATGCATATGAGATTAGGAAAAGGGGATGAAAAAGGAGCAATTTAAGCTCTCATTAATAAAATGAAAATATAAATGCAATAATTTATGCTGTAATATAATAGTAGATAAGTCATTGTTTTGATTTAATATTAACATTAATTTTTTTTAAGGATGCTCATAGAATACATATTCCCATAATTAGGGTAATTATAGGAATAATATAAAATAACTCCATTTTACTAGATAGAAGAGTTATAAGAAATAATATTTGATCTAATTTAGAGTTAAGAGGACATTAGATATGATAGATTGATAAAAGTACCTAATGATCTTAATAAATTTCGATCAAAAATATAAAACATTGAATTTTCTAATTTGGTTACAATGAGATGTTTAAACCAGTTATATTAGACTTTAGTATAGCAATTAACAAATTGATATGATTAAATTTGCATTTTAATTTACTTTTAAATAAAATATTAATTAAATAAGATTATAAGATATTAATCATATGCTAGAAAAATATATATATATTTATTATAATTTGATTTACTATCAAAAAATTATTAACTTAATTTAATTATGAATCCAAAAAATAGCATAACAAATTTTATCACTGATAGAACAACAATTTCAAAAGCTCCTTGTGTAAATAAAGCAAATTAAAATAGTATTATATGGTTATAAGATTAGTATAAAAATATGATGACTATTAATATAAAACAGTAATCCCTAAATAAGAGCAGGCAGAGAGATTGTTTCATTCTTAACTATTTGATCCAGCTGAAAGTCTTAAATAATAAATACAAGAATTAAAGAGATAAATTAAAATTAAAGAACTAAGTTATGATTAAATAGCCTCTGCATTTTATTAATCTTAGAATAAACTAGAAGAATTAAAAGAAGCATTAGAAACTTCTGAGAAGGAAAAGAACCTCTTATTAAATGAAATTGAAGAACAAAATGAAAATATTGAATTCAAATAATTTGACATTAAATAATAGCAAGAAATGTATACATTATTTTAAAATGAAAATACTTAGTTGAAGTTAGAATAAGTTTAGGTATGCAAAATAAATATTTTAGTTAAAAGATACAATATTAAGATTACAATTTGATAATAAGTAACTAAAGGATTAATTAGATTCCTTATTAACAAATTCATAAACTTGTGAAAGAAAAGGTAGTTCAAGAATGTCATTTGATTATTTATTGAATGATCAAGATTAATCAAATTTCGGTCAAGCACTTTCTGTCAATGTATCTACAAATTGCGATAAGCATTGTAATTGTGCAAAACGACTCATTATTTTATAAGGAGAACTAAAAAAAAGTTAAACCCAATTAAAAGATAAGGATTAATTAATTGCAAAATTAACTGAATAGAATTTAGGAATATAAAAGACTTAGAATAGATTATCCAAAGATTAAAGAAAATAAAATCTATTTGGAACTTCAATAATAGAATTAGAAAAAAAGGATACTACTTAGGTTAGAGAGGAATAAAATGATACTTTTCGTCAATCAAATAGATATATGAGTGATAAAAATTTTAAAGATTGCAATTATGCAGTAGATTCTCAAATACCTGTAAATTAATTAGAATTATATAGTTAAAAACATCATCTAGTGCTAGATCAGTATTAATGAATAAATCTAAAAAAGAAGTTGAGCAGATGTATCGTAAAATGAATTAATCTGCCCTATTTACTGCTAGTGTATTCTCAAATATGTTAGATTATAAAAATCTCCATTAAAACACTGGTTAACTCGGAAATATATGTCTCAACTAAATAAAACAATTATGATAATTTTATAAATTTATATTGATAAAAAAACTCTTCATTAATCAAACTAAGAATTTTAATTGTCACATTTTGACTCTGTTGTTTATTTGGCTAGAAAATTTAAATCTTATGAAAAAGATATAAGGTTTTTTAGATCTTATCCTAAATCATTATTAGATTAAATTTATGATTATTTGATACCTTTCATACTTGTGTCTATAAATTTTTATTCTAATTTTTATTGTTTTTTTGATTTATGAGAAATATTGGATTTTTCAGATTCTTCTTCTAATTATTATTATAGTTATTTCTTCTATTAGTATTTTATTGCTTATTCTTCTTATAACAATAATTATTAATAAAATTAATCAGCATCATCTTCTGGATCTTAAATTTCTTCATTTCCACTATCTTCATCATCTGCAAATTCCATCATTTTTTTAATAAAATCTTTCTATTATTCTTCATTTTAACTATTTCTTTATTCAATATCATCATCATCTATTTACTAGGCTTTTTTATAATTAAATTAATCATTTTCATCTCTTTCTGCAAAATTTTCATCACTATTTGCAACAGAACCATTTAAAAACTCTTCAGAACACATACTCATTTACTCAATTTTTTGATGTATTTCAATTAATCTTTAATTTGTAGTTCTTTATATATAAATATCAGAATCTGTAGAGGATTCATCCTCAGATTTAACTTCTGGAATAGTATAAGTTGTTTATTTATTAGTATTATCTTCTCTTTTAACTTCTTATTTAACTCTAGCTTCTTATTTTATTTAATCATTAATTTTATTTAATAAATTGACGAGAGGACTTTCTTTTTTTTAACTTGATTGATTACCTTTAGCATTAGTTCTTTAATTAAGTTTTTCTAAAAAGTTTGGTTTGTAGGGATCTTTACCTTTTCTTTTATCAATAACTTCTTTGTTTTTATCAAGTTCAAAATCCATAAATTCATGAAATCTTTAACATTTAATAGTATCCTTTTCATGACATAATCCTACTAATTCTGCTTTAAGAATTGTACATTCTTAACAAAATACTTTTGTTTCATTTCCACATTCTGAACATTTTACAATTTCTTCTCCTTCAATAAAGGTGTGAGGTTGTATTTTAGCAAAATATGAAAATCTATTTTTTCCATTTTCTTCTTATTAATGTTCATAAGATTTGTATCTTTCAGCAAATTAATACATTAGATTAATTCTGAAATCTCTCATTTATCCTTTATTACGATATGATGATTCAGGATTATAACTTCTAAAAATTAAATAAGCATTTAAAATAGCAGTTTCAAAGAGTCTTTCAAATACACTTTACCACCATTTTTTAGCAGGAAATCGAGATCTATATTTAACCACATATGAGTTTCTTCTATCAACTCCTCCTTTGTATTTATTGTAAACATACATCATATAAGGTGCTTTTAAATGAGGAACATAATAATGTTATTTACTAATATCCCACATATGTTATTCATTTAATGAATTATCAAGGAAATTAGAGATCAATGCAATTTCCTTTTCACTTGTTCCTTAAAAATACATAAGCATAAGTTCATTTGATTAATTCATGTAATAAGCATAATGATATTGATTATAAATCTATTGAAAGTGTTTAGAAGTCAAATCTTTTTTAGTTAAACCAGTCTAATAATAATAATAATTAATAATTTACTCTATTATGTCTAATAGTTCCAACTGCTCCAATACCTCTATTTCTCAATTCTCTAAAGAGCATCCAACTTGAATAATAGTTATCCATAACAACTTTATGTGCTTTATGTTCATAATCTTTACACATTTATAACACTAATTCCATAGTTCTATGTTAAGTGTCTTCTTCATTTACAAACATTGTCTATTTAAAATCATTATTCCACATAGTTTAACCATGATATAATCTTAATTAGAATGTATAAGTGTTGGAAGCATCACATAATAGATATTCTTTGATTCCCCATTTAGTAGGTTTATCTGGATTATATACTTTGAATTGAACTTTTCCTGCAAATGGAATCATTCCTTCATCAATAGTAATAAATTCTCCAGGATAATAATATTTAGCAAATCTCATATTCATTTGATTCAAAAAATCTCTTATTTTCCATATTGGATCTCTACCCTTTAATTTTAAAGCTTCAGCCCCACTGATATTTAAACAATTTCTAATAGTTTTAAACTTTTCATAACTGACTATAGAACTCATCCTTTGAGTGACCCAATGAGCATATCTATCCATCTTTTCTTAAGCTAATTCTCTTAGTTTTCTTCTTCCAGTTTCAGCCTTCTTAATAGGTTTCTATCTTGCAGAAGATTTCCAATAATCTCTTTAATTTGATAATCTTACAATACCAAAAAATATTTAAACAGCAAAATATGCTTCTAATTCATATTCAGTAAATTCCCATTACATTAAAGAAGGTTTTTTAGCTCTAATTCCCATATGAACCATACCATGAATATATGAATAAATTTGTTCTTCAACTTTTTATTAATATCTTTCTCTTGTATGTTTGATAATTGTATTGTAAATATCATTATCAAAGAATAATCTAAAAGCATCATATTCTGATTTAATTTTATTTTTATCAATAGACCTAGGTCCACTAAATGATTTATCAAAGACTTATCTCATATAAAATGATTCTGGAACTTCATGTACACTTTTAACTGGTTTCCATGAAACTCCAGGATCTTAAACTCCTTCTTCTTCATCTACTTCTTTTGTATTATTAGTAGTAATTCTTTATAGAAGTTTTGGTACATAATTGTTTCTCATCTTCTATAATTTAGGATCATCAAACAAAGATCTTGTATCTTCTCTTGGTCTTCCAGGATTCTTTCTTTCTAACTTTCCTGTAGATGCCTCATAGATGAAAGTTCCACTCTTTGAAATTGGAATCAACTTTTCCTCAAAAGCCTCTTATATATAAATATATTAAATGTACTTTATTAACCAAATTTCCTAACTTATCCATCATCATATTAAACATTAATATTCATCTTCTCACCTGCTTCTAGTCTTATAGGAACATGTTAATAATTAGCTAATTATCTTCTTTTTATTGGATCATCAATAGCAAATTCACATTCTTATATTTCTTTCTTTTTCTTTTAAGGTTTTGCTTAGACTTTTGGTTTATTATTAGGAATTCTCTTTTTGTGTTCACTTGGATTTAAGTCTTAAAATTCATCCTCAGCTTCTTTTTCATTTTTATCTCCCCAATCTTCTTCTTCCTCATCATTAAAATACATTATATGATTAAAGTAAATTCATACTTACTTCTATCTTTAATTAAGCAAAATATTTTAATGATTTTATAATTTTTATAATTTTTTTTGAGATACTCTGAATCATGAAATATTATTACATAAATTCATATATATTATTTTAGTAGCTTCCCTTCCTCTTACATCTATAGGTCCTGTCTTTACTAAAACATTCTCTCTTCCCTTAGGTTAAATTCTTCTTGCAGGACTCACATAAATTTTCTATATGAGTTTTTGGGAATCTATAGGTTTAGGTGATGCCATTCTCACTCTTTGTTCTGGTTTTTATATTATATTATATTCTGTGATTCTTCTTCTAGGTGAACCACATTTCATTTACTACTAAGATGGATATGATCGAAGTGGAGATCTTGGTTAAATGTTTTCTTGTAATTCTACTAAATTCAACATGTTGCTGTATTTTTTTACGAATGAAGATGCTAGAATTTAACTTATAGGAGGTCTATGATTAGGATCTAGAGATAATAATTGAGATATTAATTAGCAAGCTTCTTTTGATACAGATGGTTTAATTTTTGGTTAACATGATTTAATAGCAACTTAAATTTCCTTAAAATCTTTTCCTTTAAATGGTGCATATTTATGTAGTAACTCAAATAATAATATTCCCAATGACCACAAATCAATTTTGTAATCATACATTACTTCCATTACTATTTCAGGTGCCATATATTCATAGGTTCCACAAAAGGTTTTTCTCTTTTGATGTATATTCTCTGCACACCAACCAAAATCACATACTTTCAAATTAAATTTATCATCTAATAATAGATTTTCTGGTTTGATATCTCTGTGAAATACATTATTTTAATGCATATATTATAATGCAAGACAAGTTTAAACTAAGTATTTACATGCTTCTTATTCACTCATAGGTGGATTCTTCTAAATATGTGCAAACAAATTCCCTATATTTAATAATAATATAGGTACCATTTTCAAGATATTCGATGACCATAAATATAGAATCATTTTCATAAAATGAATCATAGAGTTAAACTATATTAGGATTTCTACATTTTTTATGAACTTTTATTTCTCTTTCTATACCTTCACTTTCATATTAATTTGTAATAGTTTCTCCAGGCATCTAAAAATTGTATTAAAAAGTACAATTTTAATTGCATATTTTTTTTGTGTTGGTTTATGTAGATATAAATTTACATTTCCAAAGCTACCAGTTCCTAATTTCTATATGAATTAAAACTCATTCATTGTTGTAAATGTTCCTTAATTTAAAGTTTAGATTTGTTTTGCATAACTAGACATTAGTAAAATTCAGAATTTTTAACGGTATAAATATTAATTTTTATTATAAACAATTACAAACGATTTTCGTGGCAATATTAATTAATTAGATATCAATGTTTACTGAAATATTAATCTAATATCTAACCTTACAATTAAGAATTCATCATCATTATAATATCCTTCCTTTATAAGATGCTTAATAGAAACAGAATATAAATGATTTTATAACATTTTATAAAATATTTAACATTTCTTTACTTTTAATCACTTATAAGTATATTAACCTTTTTTACCCAAGTTAACTAAAAGGTTAATTTTCTAAAAACTATTATAAATCATAGAAATGGTTTATATATTTAATGGATTAATTCTTTCAGCATAAATTCTTATTTTTATTTTGTAATTATGATTGGTTTATTTAATATAAATATATCTTAGAGTAACAAAATATCAACTTCTTTCTACTCTATATTTACTTTTATGAGCTATTAAATAGGTGTGTTTATATTACTTAAATAAAATATACAGAAAAATCTTTATATTATCTGGAAAATTGATAGGAATGAATGAACATAAAGAAGTCATTAGGAAATAAATTGGAGATTATTGTTTTGATATGAATGATATTATTGGAGAGGGATATTCATCCAAAGTCTATAAGGGAAATCATATGGTTACTTAAAATGTGGTGGCAATAAAGGTCATCTCTTTAGAAACCTATAATTCACCAATATAGAAATCTCTTCTTTCAAATGAAATCAAAATTCTGTTACAAATTGATAATCCGAATCTTTTAAGAGTTTATGAGATAAGTCAAAGTGCTAATAATACCTATATAGTAAGTGAATATTGTGAAGGTGCTAATTTGGAGGAACTACTAAAGTAGGAACCAATGAAAATAGAGAAAGTTATTGATATACTGACATAAATTTGCAAAGGTCTCCTTGGTTTACATTCAAAAAGTATCATAATAAACTAATATCTATTTAGATATCATTCATAGAGATATTAAGCCTGCTAATGTATTATTAAAAAATGGTATTTTTAAACTTGTTGATTTTGGTTTTGCTCTTATTGAAAATTAATATGATAGCATAATTAAACGATATAATGTTGGAACTCCTCTATATATGGCACCTGAAATTCATTTGTTCAATTAATATTCAGAAAAAAGCGATGTATGGGCATTAGGAATCATGTTACATGAGATGTTATTTAAGGCAGCACCCAAATTCAAGTTTAATGATCAAACCCTTATGAAAGAAATCAAAGAAAATTGTAAAACTCTTGAGATCATATATTAAAATCTAATTTTTAGATTACTTGAAGGAATGCTTCAATTAGATTCTGATGACAGATTAACAATTTAATAGATTCTTTAAATAATATAAGAGAATCAACCAACTTAATCAACTGCTTCTAAATAAGTTTCAAACTTAGTTAAACTTTCCCAAAAATCTATATCTACTCAAATTAATTCTCCTCTTTAATCAAAAGGAGTCAAACCATTAAATGAAATACGAAAAAAATATGTTCAACAACGTCTTTCTAATAATAAACCTCAATCTTTTGATGATTAAAGTCTAACCAATTTTGCTAGAGTGAAAACATTAAAGGGAGATCAAGATTTCGAAATCACTTAGTTTACATATGAGAATGAGATTCCAAGTAAATGTGTTGGAACTAATCTTAATTAATAGACCTTTAAATATTCACATTAGAAAAGTGGTTCAGACTTCAATATTGAACTTATAGGTTAAATTAGTACTGATTGTTCAGTCTAGAAATCTAAGAAATAAATAATACTCATGTAAAAAAGGAATGAAGAAATTGATTTACCAGTAATATTAAAGCCTACTTATGAATTTTGTGAATTTGTTGAATTGATAATATAGAATTTTCCTCAGTAAGATAATGATATAATATTGAAGATGTAATTTTTATTAAGAAAGTTGTTAGCCATTAAAGCTAAAGTATTCTATAAATTTGCACCTACTAAAATTAAATTGTAATTAGATAATTGGATTAATCAACTTCAACAATATTATCAAAAAATTCAATGTTAAATTAATTTAAATTTAGATAAAACATTTTAATTATTTTTTAATTCTAGTCTAGATGATTAAGGAAAACTATTGACAATGTACATAATTAGTTTAGCCAATTAAATGTGTAAAAAATCAAATGAAATTAAAATAGTAGTTGAAATTCTGGAGGACAATTTACAACATCAAAATGATCCATTTTTATTTGCAAGAAAATGGATCTTTCAAAAATCATCATGATGTTATTCAATCATTTTTTAAATTTTTGATTATAAAATTTATTAATTATCTATTTATAACAATTAATTAATTCAATTTCATTTTTAAATAGTAAAACAACATTGTTGAATAATTACATAAGATTAATTTTAGTATATATAAATTTCATAAGGAAAAATAGATAAGAAATAACGATAGATATATTATATAAAAATAAGGGATATGCAGAAAAGAAAATAATATAAGGAATAAAAAGAATGAATAGTTTTTTGTTTTTATTAATCATCTCATTGGAATACTATAAATTGTAATATTTCTCTTTGACATCATTGAAATTATTAAATTATTTAAAAAGTAGAGAATATTTAAAGTTTTACTTTTAATATTGCTTCCATTAAAATATGAAAATAATTTGATAAACATTAAAAATTGATAGAGTATCCATGATTTAATAATTTATAATAGAATTATACCATAGTATTAAATAATAATCTGATTAAATCTAATTTTAGTAGGATGAATGCATTAAAAGATATTAAATTGTAATTTTTCTTTTTGAATATTTAATACATTCAAAATATTCATAATTACTTTAGCTATTGCACTTCCTGTCGCCATGATAAACTAAATTCATTAACTTTAGACATAAATTCTTCTTAAAAGTTTGAATCTCTATTAATATGTTACAAATCGATTAATTTAGGTTTTGGCTTCTCAATTTATTCATATTCTTTTAATTATCCATATACACTATTTTGAATATCATTTTATTTTAGGGTTTCTACAGCAAGCTTCAAGTCTTCATTTTCCTGGAGGATTGGGATCTTGATTTACTTCAACATCTCGAGATTTTTGGACCAAAGATGGCATGCCTATTATTCATATTATTGAATAATGCGAAACATTTGGCTTAAGAGATCGAGCAAATCTGAGACTGTGGCATAGCCTGAGGAATGAATACTTTCTGTTAACTTTGAATTGATTTCAATTTTTAATGAATGGAATATGCATGACCATTTGAAAATGATGTCTATCTTTATGATATGGGCATCTTTGGTGGAGAATACTAAGGACTAGCCTTTCTTTTATTTTTGTTCTTTCTAGATTAGTCTATAGAAAAGTATGAATACCTTAATTTGTAATCAATAAGTTTTTGAACAAGGATGTTTTGGGAAATTTGATTCATTTTAATTTTATTTTTAAGTAGTTAATAATCATTTCTTTACTAATATATTATAAATATCTGATCCAACTTTAGGATTAATCTTCGGAAGAATTTATTTCTTGCTTCGATTACTTCCTTAAGATTATTTTAATTTTCTAATGGCTTCATCAACATTTGTAAAAAATGGTTTATCCTTCTTTTATGGACTTTTGTTATTTAATTCATTAAAAACCATGCTACCAGCTTATTATTAAGGAGGGTCTCCATTAGAATTCAAATAAGAGTCCATCAATTTATCATAAGAGAGTGTTTTAAGAGCAAATTGACGAAGATCTTTTTAATATTAAAATTTAGGTAAGGTAGTTGGATCTCTAACTTCACTGCATGCTTTTAATTCTAATTATAATTTCGAGACCATTTATTTCTATAATTGATAAATATATAAATTACTCTGAAAATTCTCCATTTAATGCCATCGAGAAAGGCTTCTCTAATATGATCATCAGTAGGGTAAGGTTTAGAGTTTCTACACACTTCAGCTAACTAGAATTAACTCATTAAATTGAAATCAATAAGCGATATTACAAAACAAGTAGTTTACATACCTGTAACTGCAGTATATTGACTAGGTTTATAATGTTATAATTCATAGTCACCAATATATTTTCCTGGTCCTATTTCATCAATTTCTATTTTAAGATTTCTACTCTGTTTATTAGGATCATATTTATGTTGAAATTAAATTAATCCATTTTTATTTATATTAAATGGTATTGTACGATAGAGTTTTACAGAACCTGTCTCCACAACATAAAAATTATTAAGTGTCTATCCTTAATTTATAAATGCATAATTTGATTGAAATGTTCTATATTCCATTTTACTTGCAAGTCTAATTTTATCTGGAAAATTTAATGATAGAAAAGGTTCAATCACATTCAATAGATTATATGCCTTATATGTATTAATAATAATTTACTTAATTTGCTTATTCAGAAGAATGAAATTTCATATATTTATTGAAATCATTTCTATGAAGAACCATCAATTCAGTTTAGTTACCAACTACTATAGTAGCATTTCTATCTGAATTAAATAATAATGCCAATTCACCAAAACAATCTCCTACACCAGATATACCAACTTATTTAATTTCATCTAAACCAGGACTTTTAATCAATATTCGAGCTTCTCCTTTTATAATTATATAAAATTTATCTGCAGGATCTCCTTACCTAAAAAGTGTTTACTCTTAATCATAAACTTCTAATTACAAATATCGACACATTTCTATAAACTCTTGTGATTTTGTGCTTGAATCATCGTAATATTAAATACTTTGTAAATTGAATGAAAAAGGCAAAACTTTCTAGTATATTTCTAATATCAATTAATTATTCATTGTTTCTTTCATCAGAGGAAGAGAGTAAGAAATCTCTAATCTATTGATATTTATCTTAGAATAATTGTTTAGGATTCATTTTATATATAAATTAATGAAAAACAATCTAGATTTCATTTAAACAATGCTAGATCTAAATCTTAGTAAAGAGTATATTAAAAGTATCAAAGGAGAATATAATAGGAATTAATCTAAAAATAATAAATTGAATATCTAAAAATTGCGTAAATTCTATAAGACTCTAAATAATGCTGATGTATTATAATTATATAATTAGTTATTAAGTTACTGTACTAACAAATTCAGTTGTATACATAAAGCAGTTAGAGATGAGTTAAGAGATAGATTTAATACACCTTTAAACTAATTTTGGCCAATTTTAGCAAATATTATTTAAAATAAGGAAGCTAATCCAAATTTTTATTAAGAATTACTAAAAATCAAAGAATTCCCTAATTATTTTAAAGATACTATATAAAAAAATGTTGTTCGTACATCAAATAATGAAGAAATACTATAAAAATTATCAAATGTATTAACAGCATATACTATAAGGAATGCTTAAATTGGATATTGTTAAGGATTTAATTATATTGCACATTATTTATTATAGAATTAAAGATACTCAGAAGAGGTAAAAATTAAACGGTATTTAAGGATGCATTTTGGTTTCTATGTCATTTATTTGAGACCCTCTTGCCTCCTAATTATTATAATCATTTATTTGGTGTGCTTAGTGATGATGAAATAATAAGGTTGCTTCTATAAAAAGAAAAACCTCATTTAATGGAACATTTTAAAAATCTATCTGTAGAAACAAGCTTGTTCACAATTTAATGGTTAGTTTGTTGTTTTACATTTCACAATAAATTAACAGATACTATATTTGACCTTTTGTTAGTTGAAGGCTCAATAGCATAAATTAAATCTACTTTAGTATATATTAGTCTAATGGAAGATTTATTGATGTAGGTAAATGATATTTGTAGTCTAATAATAACTATTGAGTAGTTTATTTCAACATTTTAAGATAGATAAATCTTTATTGAAGAATATCATAAAATTTATGTTAATAATAAATTATTGTAGAACATAAGATATATCGAATTAGGTAGTATCAACAGTTTAATCTAGTGATACTAAAAGAGTGATATCACTTAATGCATTTCTTGAAGATTTAAACAAATAAAAATGTTAATTAAATCATCCAATATGTGTATTTGAATTGGAAACTTGGAGTAGAAATAAGAAACATCTAGATAATGTAGTTCTTAGAGTTGGAAAATTAAATAATAATAATAATAATGAAAATTAGAAATAATCATTACGAAATCTTGATGCAAAGAATAATTAACTTATAGTTAGATAAAATCATATTTGTGATAAAGATGTCGGGTTTTTGATTAGAACTCTATAACATAAGGATAACTATGAAATCTAATTAATTGACATAAACAAATCAATATAATATACTCAAATAGCTAATTCGCCTTGAGGTAGAAGTGCAATTAAAGATTTACTATTAACTCCTATAAAAGCATTAAATAATGCCTAAAATTTAGGTTAAAAATTAAGAATGAACCCAAAAATTTACAAAATTGAAAATCTTCCACTTTTCTCAAGTTCTTTTACTTTATCTGTAAATGTTAGAAAGAAGACTCAAGGATGGAGGACTCAAAGAGGTAGATCTCCAGAGTAAACAAAGTTATTATTGAAAAAAATGAATATTTATGGATCACCTAGAAGAAATAAAATAATGAATACTTCAAATAATTTAATCAATCAATCTACAGATGTTTCATAATAATAATAACCTACTACTTTACAAGGGTGTAAATCTATTAAGTTTATTGCCTAACTTTCCAAAAATACAAATTTAATAAATATTGAATTTTATCCAGATTAATAATGAATATATCTATATTAAATAATAATAAATTAATTGTCTTAAATATAAATACAATTATAATTCATGATTATTAGTAAAAATTAAACTATTGTTATTTAAATAAATATTATACTTTTTCTGGATTTTTAGAATCTGTGGATGAAGTATGACATGGACTTGGGATTCTATAAGGTGAGTTTTATGAACTTGATTGTAATGAATAATTATTGCTAGCTTTAATTGTATAGATATGTATGAATACGTAAATATGAATTAATCGCTGGAGCTGGTAGGGCAAGTTATTATTATTAATTTGTTCTGTTGAATGAGAAAATGCTAGGATCAAATTAAAAGCTATAATCTTAAAATTCTAGAATTTATTTTTGACATTACATTAATTTTATCTGGACAAAAGAAAATGTATTGGACTATTACCAGAGTATTAATGATATGGTGATCCTATATTGCTATATTAGTTATTATTCTCATTATAAGGAACAATATAATTATGTTCTAATCTACTTGGAGATGGTTCATCATATGAATATTTATAAATGTCTCCCATTTAATGAGCTTAATAATTATTATTAGAAAAATTTACTTATATTAGGAATGTATGAACTGATTTTAGCTAGAAGTAAGGAAAGATTATCGAATTTTTTATTGAATTGTTACTACATTTAATTCAGACACTAAAATTATGAAATAGACATTAAACTTATAAAATAGATTGACTAGAACGATTAGCTGATGCATTTTATTCCATGGAAGCAGAGAAATCAACTTCCATTTGTAGCTAAGAGTTTTGTATTTCTTGAACGATTTTTTTCATTTCATCATGTTCCTACTTATAATTATCAATTTCTTGATTATTTGTATGTTTTATCTCTATTTTATTCTCAGAATCTTCTTAATTTCTCCTACGAATGTATTGAAGCATACTTCTAGGTTAGAATTAGAATAATTTTTACTTAAGTCCTCTTCTAAACCATTTATGTCTAAACTCACTTTATCCTTAATTGTTTTTGGTTTTTTTAAAGCTGTACATGTTAAGTTATCTATTATGAAATAGAAGATAACCTAAGAAAGCTAGGATAGTTTTTATGTTTGAAATAGTTTGCAAGAACTTTGGAAGCCAACTCATGGGAATTTAGGACTATAAATGAGTTACCCTCTTGATTCCAAGTAATTACATTGGTTAGGGATGGATTCTGAATAAGAAATATTAGCTAAAAATGATATACTTCAAGAATTTCATATGTTTTCAATAAGAAAGAGGGGACATTTACTTTGAGGGCTGGAAGTTCATTGATATCTTAATTTGACATTAATATTTTATTAGGAATTTTCAAGAATATATAAGCCATTAAAATAAAATATAGTTGAATAATAATTTAAGATATGATTAGATTCAAATATTGATAATCTTTGCATATTAATAATATAATTAATGAACGAAGCGCTGAAAACAATAGTTAAATTTTTAGAGTAGTCTGGTCTTTAATAATCAGCTCGTAAATTGAAGGAAGAAATAAGTAAATAAATGGTATAAATATATAAGTAATGATGAAAAATGAAATAGACTGTGAAAAGTAACAATAATAAATGCTAATGAGTACAAATATTTGAATTATTGAAAGACATTATATGTTAAGCTTTAGAGTAAAAGAAGAAAGAAAAGAAGAAGCCAGTAATTGATAGATAAGCAGTGCGTAGGAAACCAAAAGTATTCACATAAGAACAGACAGAATAAATTATGGAAAAATTAATGAATAGATTGGTTTCAAAACCAAATTTATTAGAAGATGAGACATTAAATGAGAAGATTGAACGTTATTTTGATAATGCTACATTCTAAAAGATGGTAGATTAAGCAGATGTATTTCATGATATTTCAAATACTTCTATTTCAAATTCCATTCTAAAAAAAAAGAGAACTGAAACAAGTGAAGAACAATAATAAGCTCCTTGTTTTGGTAAATGTAATAAATATAATTGATATATTTATTTTAGAGATTCAAGAAAGTGAATAAATAGTATTTGGAAAAATCTAATAACCTTAGCAACATTAAAAATAATAAGTTCTTGAAAAATCCCCATCAGTAGATGAGTTATTTACAGAAGAGGATGTATCAAGATCTGCTGCTAAACATTAACAATTTGAAGGTATAGATACTGCTAAAATGCCATCCATTATAAGACCGGAAAGTGGATGTAATGATTCTTCTTTCTTTCTTTAAAATTCTTAATCATTTGTACTTCATGATATGGAAGAAAATAAAAATATAATAGATGAATATAATGATGATGATGATCCTGGATTTGATTTGTATGAAGTTGGAGAAAAAGATTTTATTAAAGTAGCTAAATAATTGGCAGATAAATTTGGTTTTCCTTAAAGAGCCATTGCTTAACCTAAAAAGAAAAAGGATGAAGTTAATTGTGATAATGAAGACGATAGTGCTGTCTTATTGAAGAGTTAGTAGAAATCTTAGGAGGAAAGTAGAAAAGGATATATTTATTTGCCTCCTACATTGAAACATCCAGACTCTACAGATGAGTTTTATCCTGTAGAATTTGATAGAGTTATCTATGATTGTTTTAATCTCAAAGTTATATTTGATAGGGAAAGAACTGGTTTTGAAGAAACCAAAGATTTTCCTATTGTTATTAATTCAATTATTGCAGGAAGGTATTAAATATTAGAATATTTGGGATCAGCAGCATTTTCAAAAGCCGTTAAATGTTTAGATTTACAATCTTAAAAGGAAGTATGCATGAAGATTATAGAAAATAATAAAGATTATATGGATTAGAGCATAGATGAAATTAAATTATTGAGATATATAAATTGTAATGGAGATTGTGATGCTAAGAATGTTCTTAGATTAATCGATTTCTTTTATCATAAAGAACACTTATTTTTAGTTACTGAATTACTCAAAGATAATCTTTATGAATTCTATAAATATTATAGAAGAAAAAGAAAAAGCCAATTATTTTACAGTTGGTAGATTATAAAAAGTAAGTAAATATTATAATTATATTTAGTTAACCAAATAAATCTTAATTGCCTTAGATTATATACATTCTCTTAAATTAATTCATTGTGATTTAAAGCCTGAAAATATATTAATGAGATCTATTAGCAAATGTGAATGTAAAGTGATTGATTTCGGATCTTCATGTTTTATTCATGATCATCTATCTAGTTATGTTCAATCAAGAAGTTATAGAGCACCTGAAGTTATTATTGGATGCAAATATGATTATAAAATTGATATGTGGTCACTTGGTTGTATCTTAGCTGAATTATGGACAGGATATGTTTTATTTTAGAATGACACTGTATAAGGCTTATTAGCTAGAGTAATTGGTATAATTGGTCCATTTCCTGAAAATATGATGAAGGATGGTAGATTAATTAATTAATTCTTTACAAAGGAGAAACTTCTCTATCAGGATGCAATGGAAGATTAATAATAACATTTTCCAAATCCTGATATGTCTGATGCTTCAGTAAAAAGAAAAAAGACTGGATTAATTTAAATACTGGTTCCTAAAAAATCAAATCTTAAGGCTAGACTTAAGACTGATGATATGTTCTTTTTAGATTTTGTTAAGCAATTATTATATATAGATCCTTCAAAAAGGTATAATAATATTTGATTTATTATTTAGACCTTCAGCTAAAGATGCCCTTTATCATCCCTGGTTTACATAAGCATAATATCCTGATGGATTATGAAAATATTAGACAATTAATAAATTTATATATTTCATTCTTCTTTTTATATATCACTATAAACTTCCAAATGTTTTTATGTACGATCAGATGGATATGTAATTGATAATGCAATCATAAATGTTCCTAAAATACTCAATATTAAAAATGGTAGATAAGGATCAATAGCAAAAAGAGGGAAAAGCACATAAGGAGATGGAATTGAAACAACTTTCCCTACAGCCATAGCCAATCCACTTCCTCTTGATCTTAAATGAAGTGGATAACTTTCACAACATATAATAAATAGAGTAGAGAACATACCTCTAGTTGCTATCTTAATTAAAAGCATTCCAACAAATAAAATAGAAGTTTGATATACATAAAGCAATAGATTTGTTATTACTAATAAAATAGAAGCATAAATTATAATATTGACTCTTCCACCATATTTTGGATCATCTATATACAAGTAAATCAAAAATGAAAATACTAATTCAAACAAAAATAAATATAGCATATGTTCAAAACCTGAATTTTCTTATGCAAATAAGAATGGCATCAATAAATATATACTTAAATTCTAAAAATTAGCTAATATTAGTAAAGTCCATAATTATAGAGTAATTCTAAGATGTTATTTTGATAATACTCCATTTTTTTCATTTTAGTTTTCTTTGATCATCAAATTATTTTATCTCAATTACCAAGCAATTAATCCATCCTTTTCACTTTCTTATAATGGTTCTTATGAATTATTATTCTATTTCTGCACTTCCTCAATCTCTTGAAATGCTACAGTGTATTAACCCTTGTTTAAATAATATCGAATAGTCTCTTTCAAATATATGATGGATAATATAAAACATAACAAAACTGGTATTCCATTAAATCTTATTAATCCTCTCCAATTTCCAGTTGTATAATCTTCAAGAAAGAAAAAACATAAAAATACTAAATAAGCTTTTCCTGCAACATACATTAATGTTAATGAAAACGCAAATCTTCCTCTATATTTGGCTACAGAAACCTCAGTTATAAATACATAACCTAATGGACTTGTTGTTCCAAATACTATACCAAATAATAATCTAAGAATGATAATTTCATTAAAAGATTCAGCAAAACTTGTATAATAAACTAGTATCACTGAAAGTCCTGCAAATATTGAAAATGATGTTTTTCTACCAATTTTATCTGTAATATAAGCACAAATACAATTTCCTATAACAACACCACCAAGAAAAGAAGATCCTAATGTTGCAACTTGATTTTATGATAATTGCCATTCCTTTTACAAAATAGCCATCAAAATGGACATAAAGACATATTCAACACCATCACAAAACTCTATTAATCCAATGATACTAACAGTTCTAAGTTAGTAAATTCCTGATCCAATTTTCTCTTCTAATATTTGATCAAATGAAATCATAGGAAGATAAAAATAATTGATCTCAAAATTTAATTATATATTAATAATAAAGTAAAAGTAAGTTGAATTCATTTTTTTTTAATTGTTTTCATCTAAGTTGCCTTGGTAGGTTTCAGATATCGTCTACTTATAGTTTAATTGAATTAATTTGATTAAGTTTAAGTTTATTCAAGCATTTAAAGAGCTTTGTATTCATTTACAAAAATATAGAGTAATTCCAATTTACTCATTCCTTCATATGGTATTGCAAGTTCTGATTTATTCAGTGAAAGTAAAAAATCAAGTGATTAGCTCATTCCAGATTGTTCTGGATATCCTTACATCAATATTTACATTAGTTCTTCTAAATGTGAGCGTATGATAGCTTTGCATTCTTATTTTTCTTAACTTTAATAGTATTAATTCTTGGCTAAACGAATTCCATTTAAAACAGTTTATACATTTGGTAAAGCTTTGGATGACATTTAAACATATTAATCTTATTTATTTGGATATGCTTCCACTGATACATCACAATATTCTATAGAGCTATTTAATAGTGGATTTTTAAGTTCCTTCTTTTTTGCAATTATAACATTTTTAACTAATTCAGCCATTGTATGTTCATCGACTTAACCAGCAGCGATATTTAAGAGACAATCAAAATCAATTTTATTTACTTGATATTATGAGTTTGGTTCTTCTTTAAAGAGAAAGGATTCATCATTGGCTTAGAGATCATCAGCAGTTTATCCAATTTAATAGATGTCTTTGATGGATTTTGGAAGTTTAATTCCAATAGTTTAATCAGGAAGTGGTCTTTTATTGATTGCCTTGAAATCATAGTCATTTGAATCAATCTGTTTGATCTCTTTTTTAGGAGCTGAATTTTGTTATTTCTTTTCTGTTAACTAATTTTACTTGTTTTATTATCTCAATTGATTAAGAAAGTGATTTGGTTGTTTTTTTAAAGTTAAAAAATTCTCAGATCTTTTAATTGCTTTGTCTAACTAGTTATGTAATTAGTTTGATAGATTGACATTATTGATTTCAGGTTTACTTACAATATTTAATTAAATTAATGGTTGTATCAATGGTTTAGCCATAAGATCTAACTATTTTAAATGATTTTACACATATCTTTATCAAAATCAGTTTAATAAGGACGAACAACATGAATCATCTTATCTTCAATTTATGATTAATCTTTAAGTTCAACATCATTGGAGATTGTCAATTTTTATCGTTCTATTTGTTAAATTGAATTATTTTGATAGATGTTTGATTTAGAGAAGAATTGTTATAACTTGTGCATTCGAAAGTCGTTCATTTATTATTAAATTAATTTTTGTGGTAAATGCAAGGAGTATTACCTACATAATGTCGAGATTTTATGAATAAATAATATTGGTAAAGATTCTTCAAAAAGATTAAGAAAGAAGGTTAATAGAATGAATACTTTGAGTGGTATGGCAATTATGATAGCTATAATCATCTATTTAAAAAATATATAAAAGTTGAAGATAATGTTTTTCATGCTGGTTGTGGTAAATCATTATTATCAGAATAACTATATGATAATGGCATTTGTAAAAATATAACAAATGTAGATTATGAAAAAATTGTAATTATTGATTACTTAAATTTTTTAGTCATTAGATTAAATGCGCAAGAGATCTGAGAATAAGAGACCTGAAATGATATTTTAATGTATGTCTTTGACTGAAGAAATTAATATTCAATCAGAATAATTTGATGTTATTTTAGATAAAGGGACTCTTGATGCTATCTTTCCAGATGAAGAAACTCCATATGTTAATAATTATTTGGCAAATATGATGAGAATATTAAAGAAGAATGGAAAGTTCATTATTATTTCTCTATTATAAGATCATATTCTTAAAACTCTATTGTAATTATAGGTTAATATTCAAATTTATGAATGTATCATTGAGAAAAGTAAGCTTTATCCATTTTTTATTGTTATTGATAAAAGTGAGTAAAAATCAATATAATTCTATTAATTATAAAAGGAAGTTCAAACTTTATCTATTAAGTAAGCATAAGAAATAATAAAAAAGATATAACTACAGAATCATTTTGTTACATCTATTCATAAACTTAGATAAAGTCAAAGTTTCACCTTAGATATATGGGATAATAACAATAAATAAACTCCTAGATATAAATTAGATATCTATGATAATGATGATAGCAAAATTTTACTTTAGAAAACTTGTGGATGCTTTATTGTCCCATAAGGAAGAGAATAATCTTTCTTATTTGGAACTGAACAAGGACACAAAGAGTTAATTAAATAAATGAAAATGTCAAGATGTGTGATTGCTCGTATGAATCCAGGCCATAAATTTAATAATATGAAATATGTATAACAAGAATTATCAGAACCTATGAAATAATTAATACCTAAGGGATGTACTAATATACCTTGTCCATTTTTAACAGATGGAGATGAAATTGGAGAGAAGAATATAATATTTGAAGCTGATGATTGTATTGTAGAAGAATTAAATATTGATGATATTACATATAGGAGACTAATAATTAAAAGTGCTCTAGATTTAATTTAGAGTGAAGCCAAAATTATCAATAATAAAGTAGATAACTCATATCTAGATTTTGAAGCATATGTTGCTATTGTTGCAGGATTAGCATTTAATAAAGCTAAGGAAGTTCTTATTTTGGGAGGAGGTGTTGGATTATTGAGTAGATTTATTAATGAACATTTTGGAGTAAAAGTTACTAATATAGAATTAAGTGAAGATATAGTGAATATTGCAAAAACATTCTTTGATTTTAAAAATACAGATTCAGAAACATTAATATGTTGTGATGCACTTGATTATGTAGATTAAACATTAGAATGCCATCAATATGATACTATCATTGTTGATATTAATGGTAAATTTTTATTTATTATATTTAAGCATCTCAAGCCAATTAATTATCACCACCTAAATAATTCTTGTCTGCTGAATTTCTTAATAAACTCAAGACATTACTTACTCCATAAGGAATTATTATAATTAATGTGTTGGATTCATAAAAAGAACTAACTCAAATACCTTGGGACCTTTATTACTCTCGGAAATGTGAGAATGAAATTAATGAGATATTTTATCTAATTAATGCCTAAAAGGAAAAGAAGTAAATTGATGGAAAAGAAATTGATATCATAGAAAAGAGTCTTTTAGATGCTATCACTCAACAATTAAAGGAGTCTAGAGTCAATTTCTCTAAAGGAAAATGGGACAATTCAATGAATTTGGCAACTGAAATAGATAATATTAAACTTAAACACCCTGTTTTTAAGACTTAAGCATTTTAAACTCAGGATGCATTACTTGTTTAGGATGGAGAAATTATTAATAATCGTAAGGATTTTTATTAAGAAGACTTAAAGAAGGTTTAAAAGAAAAAGCATAATAGACGTAGAAAGAATTGATATTTCTTTGTTTTAATTTTTTTAAGGTTTTTTTTAATTCACAAATTTTATATGAAAGAGAATTTCTTCTAATTTTTGTTTTTAAATTAAATAAGATAAAAATGGAAGAGAATACCATAGATTGGGATAAGGTAACAGCAATGGATAAGTAAAATATTTGATATCATTCAAGTGAGACACTTCTTCATTTTGCAAATGATCTATATGAAGCTCTTCATCTCGAATAAGCAAAATCTGTATATCAAATGTACCTCAAAAGAAACCATAAAAATATTGAAGCATTAGATCAATATACAGATTGCTTAGAATAAATGGGTCTTATAGAGGAATTATAACAAGTACTCACTCCTTATTTAAATTAATAAGACTTAATCACGTATATCCACAAATTAAATTAACTAGTTCGTATGAACATTGTTACAAATTATTGTTTAAATATGCACAGACTTAATAAGGAAAGCAAGCCATTTAAATATTTGAGTATGGAATTTAGCTGGCTTTATAAAAGAATGCTTCTAAGAGAGATATTGGTGATGCTTTTGCTGCAATAGCTGAAGTATATTAAACAGATTTACTATAATTCAAAGAATCAGAATAAACTTGTATTGATGCAATAAATAATGCTTTTAAATATGACCCTATGAATTTAGATGCTTTTTTATAATTGGCTAATTTTCATCTTAATAAAGAAGATGAAGAGGCTGCCAAAAAAGATTTAAGAGTTATCTATGAAAAGCTTGAAGCAGAGATGGAAGAATATGATGAAGACTTTATACTATAAGTTGGTAAATTATTAGTGGAAGTGGAGTTATTTGATTAATCAATAAAAATATTGAGAATGTTAGTAGATAGAAATGCTGAGGATGCAGAAAGTTTATATATGCTTGCTTTTGCATTGTGGAAAGCATAGAAATATGAGGAAAGCTCTAAAATAGTTAGTGGAATTCTTTAATTGCCTGATGCAAAGGGAGATTAAGTATATAACAATACTTAATATATTAGGAAATTTGGACAGCAACTTTAGAGTTAAAAGATCAATTAGAAAAAGAAACATGGATGGATGTTGAAGATGAGGAATAAAATTAATTGTAAAAATTGTAACAACTTGAATGATTTTCTTTTTTTATTAATGTTTTATAGTATAAAATTAATTTATTTCAAAATTAATATTAAGAAGGTAAATTAAATTTAAATATAATAACAAAGAAATAAAATTATAGCAATTATTACATTATTAAATTTCCATTTTTTGTAATTAAAATATATGATTATCAACTATCATTCCAAATTACAATTAAGTATTCTTACAAAAATTATATCTTTAATCTATATAGTAAGACCTAAATTGATTATATGAAATTATAGAAGTTTTTATAAGTTTACCTAATTTAGGTATATTGAAAAATTGAACCTATCCTTTTTAGAGGTAAACTATTCATTTGAAAAATTCTGATGTAACAATTGTAAGTTTATCAATAATAATCCATACTTTGAGTAAGACAATTATTTAAACCATCTTAATCCCAGAATTTAGATTATTCGATTCGTAGTATTAATTCTACCCCCTAATTATAAAAGCCTCCCCCATTGATTAAAATTGGCTTATTTTAAAAATGATTTAAGACACTTCTAAAGACACTATTCAATGCACTTATAAAAGAGGGATGGCAGAATAGCAAACTTCGACTCCTCACTCTCATTTCCAGTTTATACCATTTAAAAAGATATACAGTGATGCCCTAGATGCAATTGGGCATACTCCAATGATTCGTTTGAATAAAATTCCAAAAGAATATGGTTTGATATGTGAAGTGTTGGTGAAATGCGAGTTTGTTAATGTAGCTGGATCTATCAAAGATAGAATAGGAGTGAGAATGATTGTTGATGCAGAAAAATAAGGAAGACTTGGTCCAGGAAAATCTATAGTAGAAGCCACTTCTGGAAATACAGGAGTAGGCTTGGCATTGGCATGTGCTGTTAAAGGATATCCTTTATATATAACAATGCCTGAAAAGATGTCTTAAGAGAAGTAGGATGTTTTAACCGGACTTGGAGCCAAAGTGATTCGAACACCAACAGAGGCAGCCTGGTATGAACCTGAATCATTAATCTAAGTGGCTAAAAGGATGGCAGCTGAGGATTCTGACATTATACTTTTAGATCAATATTCAAATCCATCAAATCCCTTAGCTCATTATGAAGGGACAGCAGAAGAAATTCTATGGGCTTGTGATGATAAATTAGATGCAATTGTTATGTCTACAGGTACAGGAGGAACAGTAACAGGAGTAGGTAGAAAAATTCATGAGAGAGTCCCAGGATGTCAAGTTATTGCTGTTGATCCTTATGGATCAGATTTGGCAATGCCTCCAGAAATTAATAAGACAGATATCAAATCTTACAAGGTTGAAGGTATTGGCTATGATTTTATACCGAAGGCTCTTGATAGAGTAATTTTTCATTTAATTTCTAATAGACAGAGGTAGATTGTTGGGTGAAGTCAAATGACAAAGATAGTTTAACTATGGCTCGTAAATTGATGGCTGAAGAAGGTCTTCTTTGTGGTGGTTCTTCAGGTGCTAATGTTTGGGGAGCCCTTGAATGGGCAAAATCACAAAATTTTACAGAATAATAAAGAGTATATTTCAGAATTCTATTTTTAGATTGTCATCATATTACCAGACAATATTAGAAATTATATGACTAAGCACCTAAATAAAACTTGGATGATTGAAAATAGATTGATATCTTATGATGAATTAAAAGAACAAGATCACCCATTAGCTGGAAAACCAATATCTGAGCTTAATCTTCCTGAAATAACTCTTTTAAATGTTGAGTCAACTTCCATAGGTGAATGTTTGGATTACATAAGAACATATCCAGCTGTACCATTATAAAAAGATGGAAGAATATTCTCAGTTGTATTTTAGAAGAAATTGTTGGCTGGAATGGTGGATAAAAAATTAAATAATGTAATTTCTTATTTCTATTAATATTTAGAGTGATTTAGCTAAAAAGGTACATTCTAAAGATTTTGTTGTTGTTCCTTACACATTAGATTAAAATTAATTAGAAAGGATTGTTGAAAGACATGAAATAGTTTTTATTGAAGATGGTGAAAAACTGAGATATGCAACTCCTAGAGAACTATTAAAGATATTTTGAATTAAAATATTATATTATAAGCATTTAATTTATAAAAAAGAAATGTATATTTCAGAAATATATTAATAACAATAATAATGATTCAGTTATTTATTCAATAATTAATTGTACATTATATTTGTTCTTTAGTTCCATTTTGATCTGTTTCATATACTCCATTTTTTATTTTATTAATTGTGTAATTGTTATTAGAAATCTATTAGTCAAATATCAATTCATAAATTTGTCTGTAATCTGTTACAAAATATAAATTTAGACCTTTGATAAGTTGTTATGGTAAATTTAATGCATCACCTAAATTAGCATATGGAAGTATAATGTCAATAATATCTAAAGTCTTTGCAGCAATCAACTTTTGCTATAATCCACCTATAAATTAAAGAAGTCAAATACCTATTTTACAAACTTATCCATTTAATGAAATTTCTCCTGTCATACCTAAGTTACTAGGCACTACAACATTCATAACTAAACTTAATAATGCTGTTGTAATAGCTGTTCCTGCAGAAGGACCATCTTTTGGAGTAGCTCCTTCTGTGAAATGCATATGGATTGCAGAATTCTATAATTTTAATCTCTATTCTTCATTTAAAAATTTAAATGCATTTATTTTAGCTAATTTAAGTGACTCTTATAAAACTAATTTGATATTTCCTGATGCTAATATTTATCCCTTCTTTTCTGTTTCACTTATATCAAAGCAACTTTCAACAGTTAAGACATGTCCAATCATTCCACCTACAGTCAAAATGTTGACTTGTCCTGGTGGAAATTTCTTAATAGATCTCTGTTCTAATTAGATATCAAAAACAGGAGGACCTAAATATTATGATATCAATTCTAAGTTTTGATCTTTAGTTAAGTCTAAACTTTAACTGGTAGGATCAAAAATGATTTGATTAGATTCATCAACTTTATCACAAAGATTAGGATTGGCTGTTAATAGATTAGTTGCATGTTTTCTAGCAATTTTTTCTAAACATCTCTTTAATTCTCTGACTCCACTTTCTTAGTAGCACCAGGCTTTAATAATTTTAATCAAAGCCTAATCATCATATTTAATCATTTAAGATTTGATACCATTAGCTTCAATGCTTTTATTAACCAAGAAATTAGTTGCTATTTATAATTTCTCTTCTTAAATATATGCTTAAATATCGATTATTTCTAATCTATTTTTTAAGGGCTCTAACATTTAAAGTGTATCATTAGATGTAAGAATAAAAATAACATGTGAAAAGTCTACACTAATATCCATGTAATGATCAGTGAAATTATGATTCTCCTCAGGATTCAATATTTCCAATAAGGTATAATAAGGATCAGCACCACCAGAGTGATGTTTTGATACCTTATCCAATTCATCTAGTATAAATACAGGATTCATAGTATTTGATTTGATTAATTCTCTTATAAATATACCAGGCATTGAGTCTACATAAGTACGCTTATGTCCTTTAAAGAAAGTAGAATCTGCAACTCCAGCACAAGAAATGAATCTTGAATTTCTCTTTAAGGCTTTAGCAATGCTCTTAGCTATTGAAGTTTTTCCTGTACCTGGGGGACCATTTAATAAAAGGATAAATCCCTTCGCTTTTTGGCCTGCATTCTTTAATTTGTTGACTGATATCATTTCAATTATTCTCTCTTTGACTTTCTCTAAACCTTCAACTTCTTTGTCAAGAACATCTTTTGCAAATTAGATATCCCATTAAACAGGCTACTATGATTTAAATAAATTACTGTAAATTTTTGAAATGGAATACTAAAAACTTCATCCAAATAAGAATTAATTTTATGAAATTCTGAACTTTATTTGTCTAATAAACTGAATCTTTCAATCTCTCTTTTAACTTTCTCTCTTGATGATTCATCTGTAATTAAAGATAATTTATCATAGTATTTTTTTCCTAATGATGATTACTTTAAATTATTGTAGAAACATATACCTTATCACCACCAAATTATTGAGTTCCAACAGTTCCTCCTTATGATTAAGATTGAGAAGCATCCTTTAAATAATTTTATCTAATGTATTCTGTTGCTAATTTGGCTAAAGTTTATTAATGTAACTTCAATAGAGAGGAGTCTGCTTCTTTGAAATGTTTATTCACTAAATCAAGTACCCCTGACATATTTTCTAATTGTTTTCTAAGAATAAATAGTCTGTCTATATAAGTTTAACTCTCTAACAACTATTATACAAAATTAGATGTATTCATTTTAAGATTGTTGGTGAGTAATTTAGTGAGACCTGCAGCAATTTAAAATACTAATTCATCAACTTGATTAGGAGTGAGTTTTTCACTAGAATCCAATAAAGAATATTTAACTTCTGAAAATACTTCAACTCTATCATATTATGCTAATTTTCTTATTTATTGTACAAGTGAACTTACCATACGAATTTCATGTTGGATATCTATTATTTTTTCTGCCTATGTTAATGGACGATCTTTATATGGTATCCCTTAAGCAAATATTCCATCTGGTGTCATTTCTATTTTAGTGATTTTGAATCGATAATTTTTCTAAATATTTGATTCTCATACTTGTCTTGATATTATATCTAAATTAAATGTGTTACTCATAGGATCATTTATCAAAATGTTACCATTTGCATCTCTTTATTCTAAGAGTTTTAATTCGGCATTTAAATTCTTCTCGACAGATTTATTTAATGCTATACCAATAGTAAAAATCTCTCCATTATCAGGGGAAATAATTGAGTAAAGGAGTGGCTTAGTTATTCTTTTTAAATTTCCAATTTTGATCTGACAATTCATATGATTATTAGGAAAGATTGGTTGAATTGAACTAAAAAGGCAAAAATCAGTTGGCTCTACTTTAATATCAATTTCACTCTAATCAACTTTAAAATTCTGCAAAGGAATGGTTTTGAGTTTACTATTTTAGAAATGGTTTGAATCTAAATAATTTGTACAATTTATACTTGCACTATATTTAAACATAGACTTTTAGCCCAACGCAGGTGTAACTCTTGACAGCCAAAGTTGAGGACGCTTTTATAAGATCTTGCTTAGACTTCTCATTATATATATATTATTTTAATTAAGGAAAATGTTTTAGATAAACAAAGTATTAAAATCACACCTCACTTATTAATTTTAAAGGGGGGAGCTTCATAACTTTTGAAAATATTTAATATAAATAAAGACCATATAAATATTCATAATAAATTTAGTTTGATTTTTTATTCATAATTAAAATTATGCTTAGAAACAACGGCTCTGTTGCGAATATCTAGTAAACGTAATCTACTACTTCGTTGCTATAAGCATTGGTCAACTCACGACCTAAATCGTCTTAAAAACGAATCCCGTCTGCCAAAAATACAATAGTGTAATAAAGAAATATCCAACGATGTGATCCTAAATTGTCATTACCAGAACCTCCAAAATCAACTCGCACACTTGACAGTGAAAAAAAATAATAACCATAACAATAAAAGAAACTTACACTAATTCAAAGAACTATGTAAAATAAACAATAAGAACGCTAACGAATCAATAGTTCAGGATAAAAAGAAATACTAAAAGAAAAAGAAGAGTCACAATAAACTATTCCTGATATTGAAATTCCTAAATCAGTTACTATATTTGCACTGTCAGAATAAGATTAAAATACTTCTGAGCCAAAAAGTATCCCCTTATTAATATCTCCTCCAACATCAGCACCTTTATCTAAATATGTTATGCGTCTCTCCAAGGGTGCTAACATCATACCTAAAAAATAATAGGATAGAAAAAGGATGAACAGTCCTATCAGAAGAGCTACTAAAGAAAATATTTATACACCCATTCCTACAATGAGTAGGGATACAAAAATGAAAATGAGGAGTGTTTCTCCAGATCGAAGGATAATGCCTAAACAAAGTTTAGGACCTCAATCTCCTTATACTGATTTCGAATACTACATGAGTTTCTTAAGATATTTTAATAACAAATAATCTAAAAATGAAATCAAATAATTATTTAACCAAAGAAATATTTAATACTTTTTAGACATTTACTAAGATCATTTTTAACAAAGCTATCATGCACTACAATATTGCAAAGATATTGTAAAGCCATCATTAAATGCTATAGCTAATAAAGTTTTCAATTTACCAGATAATAAATGTAATTACTTAAATTTATGTAGTCAAAAAAACTATCGTTTTTGATTTAGATGAAACTTTAATTCATTGCTAAGAATCTAATGATGATCCATCAGATACGGTGTTAACCATTAAATTTCCTACTGGAGAAACAGTACAAGCTGGAATCAACCTCAGACCATATTGTAGGGAAATGTTGGCAATACTGAGTCAAAAGTATGAAATTATAGTATTTACTGCTTCGCATGAATGTTATGCTCAGAAAGTCATTAATTACATAGACCCAGATAAAAAATGGGTTCATCATCGATTTTTTAGAGAAAGTTGTGTTGTTATAGATGATGGTCTCCATATTAAGGATCTAAGAGTTTTGGGAAATAGAAATATCAAAGATCTAGTCTTAGTTGACAATGCCTCTTACTCTTTTTGCTTTTAAATAGAAAATGGAATTCCTATCATACCTTTTTATGATAATAGTTCAGATAGAGAATTACAATATCTGACTACTTACTTACTTGAGTTGATGTAAGAATAGGATATACCCTAGAAGAATATATCAAAATTTAAAACTAATTTATATTAGGAATTAACAATTGAACATCTATTAAGTACTATTTGATCTATATATTATCAACATTATATAAATTAATGATTAAATTTTATATGAGTACTATAACAAAGCTTAGGCCAAAAAGAAACCTAATTACGATTGTATTTTTATTCTAATTCTAGAGTGATAAAGCAGCAGAAAGAATCACAGAACTTATGAAATAATAGAATAATCCTGCAATTGAAGCAGTCAAAATAGGAGTAAGAAAACGAGGTTGTAATGGATTATCTTATACAATGAATTATTGTTCTGGACCAGATAAGTTAGATGAAGTTGTAGAAGCAAAAGGTCTTATTGATTAAAATACCTTAGGTGTGAAAGTTATAGTTGATTCTAAAGCTGTAATGGTGCTAGTCGGAACTGAAATGGATTATGTAGAGGATGATATTAAAAGTGAGTTTGTTTTTAAGAATCCAAATTAAAAAGGCCAATGTGGTTGTGGAGAGAGTTTTCATATTTGACACTAATAATATATAAAATATTTATAATATCATAATGAAATAAATATTAACATATACAATCATATTTAAGAGACTTCAATTGACATTAAATTCAGATATAGCATTCAATATTGAAATAAAAAGTATAGATAAAACTATTTCATTGCTCAATTACATGAAGATTAATCATTAATATGAATAATATATGGAAGTGAAATGCATTGTTACAAAAGTTAATCTCAAGTATGAAGAAAAAATTGTAAGTTTGCAGCACTTATTGTATATAAGAGAAAGCTTAATGTAGTATTAAGTGATGGAAAGACTAAAAAGATTGCCGGCTTTGTAAAATTTGACATGTCTGTTGCTCTCAATCTAAATATGAGATAAAAGGAATACTCTATAAATCTAATTTAATGTCCTGACACTAAAGCTTTTGTTGAATTTACTTTGTTGATCAACTCATTAGATTTTGTGTATAACAATAATGATATAGATGTACTCAATCCACTATAACAAAAAGTCTATGACCTCAAAAGCATTGAGCCAAAACGAAAGCGAAGAAATAAGAAAGCTTAAACTTGAAAATGTTTAACTTAAGGATGAATTAAATAAAATAAAGTAAGATTTATAGATTGTCGAAGCTTAATATTAATTTTAAGGACGTCAATACCAATAGTTATAAATCTAATTAGAAGAAAAGACTATTGAAAATAATGATTTGTAATATAAAGTTTAATAGTTATGCAATTTGAATTCACTTTGCATTGAGAAAATCAAATAATATGAAAAATTGCAATCCAATTAGGCATAATCATAAAAATAAAAATGAATTTTTGCTTTATAATTTAATTAGAAATATTAAATTTTTTAAACATTACAGCAAATATGGTATTACTTAATTTTAAATATAATATTCATATAAATCTGGATAGATTATTAAACTATCTAAATTTGGTTGATGGGATATTTCTCCCTTTTTGTTAATAATGATTCTCTGTTATATCTTATAGCTTTTGAGTAATATTAAATTTAGTGTCTCAGATAATTTATTTATACTTAAAATACAAAATTTAATTTAAATAAAAAATCATATTTTTATAAATCAATCTTTGAAATTTCCTCTTCTTTCCTTCAAAAATTGACGAAAACTAATAAAGGGTATATGTGGAGCATTTGCTTCAATTTCATTGTTGAATTTTTCATATAAGTTCTAAAATCTTGTTGGATCATAGATGGTTCCTATCTAATCTTTTGGTAGCCTTCTTCTTACTTCATTCCAATCTATAGGTTTTTTTCTTTAAGGTCGATCACTAACTAGCTTTTCAATATTAACACGCTTTTCTTAATGAGAGGTGTAAAGACTCTTGAAGATCTCATTTACTTATTATTTCTATTTTTCATAATCACTAGGATTATTGAATTAGGGTTAGGCTTAATTATGCATTTATTAAGCTTAATTCACAACCTTGATTCCACATTTATTATGGATAGTAGTTAGATCTTCTTCATATTCATATTATAATTTTTGTTTTATAAGAGCAACTGAAACTGATCTGAATTTAGGTTCTGACTTAGTATTTTGTTATATTCTTGCTTACTCCACTATTCAAAATATTATGACCAATTATACATCACTCTCTCACTATTTCGTAATATATTGTCTTCTTCTTTGTTTTCCTCTCTTTAAGAATTAAGCTTAGTTTTTTCGAATATATCATCAATAGACTTAGTTCTGATATCCTTTTGAAATCGAATTCTTGGTAATTGCATAATCTTTGCTGACTTTCTTATGTAATGTTATTTCCATTTACAATTTAGATAACTCATTATATTTTAATAATAATTAATGATATCTATCTATATATCAAGTGCATATTGTAAATAAGTATTAATATTAAATCATTTAATTATTATAAAAAGGAGTATAAAACTTAATAGAAAAATTCTAGAAATTAAGCTATTTAATTTGTGTGATTCTTCAACTCATATTTTTATATAAATTTTAATTAATCAAATAAAATGTCTGAACTTGAGATCCTCTAATTAGATTTAGCAGAAGTTTAATAAGTATTAGGAACATTAAAACGTAAAGGAAATATCGATTTTTTGAACAATAGAATCAAATATTTAGAAAACTCAATAAAAATACTCACTCCATAAAAAGTTGAGTAACCAGAAAAATAATAGGAATAAAAGCCTAAAGATTAAGATGTTCTTTAGTATTAAGGAATTACAAAATATGCTTGGGATTAGGAGGGAAATAAAATCAAAATAATAATAAGTTTAGATGGAATAGGATAATTACCAAAAGAAAATATCATAAGTTCATTTTAAACTAATAGTGTTGATGTCAAGATTTTGAATTATAAAGGAATAAATTAGAGGTATGCATTATATTTTATTGTAGATTTGGCATTAAGAAGACTTTTGATGATTTGAAAGATCGAGAATGTTCTGTCAAAACTACTAATAACTTATTAGTCATTAATTTGATCAAAAAGGAAAATAAACAATGGGATCAATTAGCATATAAGGAAAAATTAGTATTTAAAACAATTTATCATAGATAAACACTGATACATAAAAATTAGAAAAAGAGGATCCTCAAGCTTCTTTAATGAATATGATGAAGGAGATGTATTAAAATGGAGATGATGAAATGAAGAAGACAATTGCTTAGGCTTGGACTAAATCATAACAAGAGAAAGGATTGTAATGAGAGTATATTATGTAGTTTATTAAAATTCAATTTAATTTTTCTTTCCATTTTTTCTATTTCAATGATAATATAGAATATATAAGTATTTATAAAGGAATAAAAATTATTTTTAATAAAGTTTTTGAAACCAACTGTGATTATTTACCATAAATTATAAAATACATAGATTTTATTCAATTCATTGCTGTGTATCAACCTTTTTTTCATCTTCGCTTACGTCATAATGATTTTATAAAAATGAATTTTAATCAAGAATTAAGTGTTCTGTTGATGAATCTTCTTTAATTTTATCTTTATCTAAATCAAAAGATTCATTAATTGAAGTTTAATTATTTTTAAGGTTATTATTAGAGGATTCTGATTTTATTACTTTTTAGCCTTCCTTTTCATGCACTTTTGTTCTGTTTACAACTTCTTTAGTGAATATAAAAAATATTAATCCTATTAAAAATATACTACACCAAATGATAGTAGTTATTAAGGCACTTAACTTATCACTATCTTTTCCTTTAGCTGTATATGTTAATAAAATGCTACTCAACAAAGCAGCTATTGTTGCTCCTGAGACCATAACACCAAGAGAAAAACTACCATTCAAAGGATAAATTGCCTCGCATCCAAATTCCATTAAAACTGGAACCATTGGAACTAAGAAAAACCCTAATAGTAATTATTAGATGCATAAAGTGACGAATTGCTCTGTCATCATTATAGGATATGTTAATATTGTTAAGGCTAAAGATATAGTTAGTAAAACTATCCCTATAGCCTTATACCTTTTAAATTTTTACACAACTTTAGATACCATCCCAGCAGATATAAATCCACCAATTATTAACATTGAAGAAGCGATTGAATAATGGGTATCAATATATCCAAAAGGAGACATTAAATATGGAACATTTAATCCATATCCTTTAATAGTTCCAAAATAAAAACTATAAGTTAAAAGAATGAGTATGAAATTTCCATTTTTTAATAATTTTTTTATTGACTCTGAAACTCCAACATCCTTGTTTGCATTTATAAATCCAGATGGAGGGGTTACTGGGTTATTTCGAATTAAAAATATTACAGGAATAAGAAGAAGACTTAAGAAAAATTATTAGTATTATAGTTTTAAAGATAAATCTAAACCTTTTTCTCTTATCTCTTCTGTATAAGAATAATCTTTAAAAATCCAATTAGCTGGCCATATAACACTTATGATCATAGAAAATGTTTAAAATGCATTGCAAGCTGTTAATACAGCTGTCCTATTTGTAGGATAAAACCAATTCTAAGCCATAGTAATCTGCCCATTTAATATAAAGGGTCTTGAAATTCCAAGACATGCCTATCCTAAAATAACAATTGAAAATGAAAATTTATTTATAAATAATCTTATTCCATATCCAATTATCGTTAACAAGACTCCAAAATTTAATGATAATGCAAATCCTTTCTTAACAATAACTTATAATTAAATTAATAGATACATGAAGATGCAAAAAATGTAAACAATGGTTACATTATCAAAAATATTGTTCCCGATAATGTTATTATTTGCTCATTAACATCATATAATTCTATAAACTTTAATTATCATCATATTATACCTATTTTGCATTAGGAATAAAAGTCTGATATGCAATACCATTGATAAATACAACACTTAGAAAACAAATCAAAATTATCCATCTATATGCATACTACTAATAGGATTTAACTCCTAGTAAGGATGAGTTTTTATTATCATCATAAAGATCTTCTTGACTTTCTTATGTAATTTAATCATGAGTTTTGTGCATTAAAGAATATTATATAAATTGGCGAAGAATTAATTAAATCAAATTTTTAAACCAAGATATGCTGATAAACCTGCAGGTCGAAGTTTAGGGAGGTAATTTTATGTTTTCCTATTTTCATCACTATTCTCCTTAAATAATTATTTAAAGTAATTAAGATTTTCTTCTTAACGTTACTACATCACAATCATTGTGTCTAATTTTTGAATAAGAGAATGTCTATCCTAATTATAAAATTCATAATACTTTCATGTTATGAGAATCCTACTAATATTGTTATAAATTTGCAAACAACATTCTATTTTATATCTCCAATTAATTAGATTTACTTTAAAGTTATACTATTTGATAAGAGAGCTTGTCTAATTAATTTTCTAATAGCTTTTCCTTTAAAAAAGTACTCGCATTTAAAATAAAATCATTTACTCCCATTTTTTTTGGAGTTAAGGAATTGCTATCTGTTCTATTCCTTTTAGTCCATATTTAACTAACATTATTGACATGTCTTGATTTTTTTAAAGTACTTTGGATTTCTTCATTTGATTATCTTAAATTTAAATCCTTTGCTATAACTTCTTTATTTAAATTGAAAAGATTTAAATTTTATTATACTATTTCTCTATAACTTTAAGATCCTCCTTCAATGGATCTAGAAATTTATTTTACTTTTTTGGCTCCATTAATTTATTAATATTTATCAAAATGTTCTTTCTCTTATTAATTTTCTAGCTTCGTTTGAGTTAATTTTTACAATAATTCTTATGATAAAATATTTGGTTGTCGATATTTCCTTGGTGTCTTTATATGATAAGAATTGCTTTTTTACATTATGTGATTTATTTATTATTTTATATAACAATCAGAAATTTAGGAAATCAAATGCATTCTCTTTTGGGGTTGGTTATTGTTTTTATTATGGCTATTCTATATTAAACTAAGTTTACTAAACCAAATTGTATTATTGTTATTAGATATTAAATTGATCAAAGGCTTAGGAATAATTTGGTTTTCCAATCTAGGTTTATTATTATAAGCTATATAAATTTTAAGTTTATCCATATGTAATATTTAAAGCCTATTATTGATTTAATGCTGGTTATTAATATAATTATTGAGGTGTTTATAACAATGTATTTAATTATACTTATTATTATTTTAACTATTGAGGTTGCTATTATTAAGGTTATTATTGTTGATCTTTTTTGAGAAATCCAAAAGCATTCTTTTTTTATTATGGTTATTATACTGTTTGAGATTATGTTTAAGTATTGAATATTTCATCAAAGCTAATTCCTTATTATTATTATTAGTATTATTATTATTACTATTATTATTACTATTATTATTATTATTACTATTATTATTATTTCTATTATTATTATGATTACTATTATTATTACTATTTTTAATACTACTATTATTATTATTATTAGTTTTAATCCTAATTTTAAAAAGACATTTAATTAAATGCTTCTAGTAAATCTATCTATGTATTTTATTATTATTAAGTTTATTGTTTCACTTCAGGTTATTTTATTTTAAGAGATTTTAAATCAAGTTTTTATTGTTGCTATTATTTCTATTATCCTTGATTATTTCCTATTTCAATAATATTTGTTTATTGTTATACTAGATTTTATTATGGTTTAGGTGGTTCACGAAATTCAAATTAGATCTCCTTAAGAATGAATTTTATTAATACCTTTTATTTACTTGCCTACTATCCATTAATTTCTAATAGGGTTTACTCAATGGATGATTATAATATTTATTAATCTGTATCAATCCTAATGTAATTCTAATTAATTTAAAAGAATTCTCTATAATTTTGATATTATTAACTAATAAATTGAATTGCATATATGCATCTCTACAAATAGAATAAGTGTATTTACAATTTGAACTTTCCAATTATCTTCACTATAGAGCTTATTCAAAAGAATGCTCCCGATCAACTATTCTTGTAAAGTCTAACAAGCTCTTGCAAATTCCTTAAGAACAGAATCACTTTATTTCAATTTAATACCACCTAATTTAATTGCTTCATCTACAATATGAAATTCAAATTCACTAAACTTATATAGATTATAAATACAATCCCCCAATTTCTAATTCTTCATAAGTTAATAGTTGTCCTTTTTTATATTCAGTCACTCTACTTAATTAAATGTTGTTATTAAAGGGTTAGGGTGGTAGTAGTACATCAATTGTTGCTTTATTTTCATTTTACTTGGGTGGACTATCATTAATTAGATTAATTGTATTAGTAGGCTTGTTTAACGATTTTGATTATTATTATTGTGGTTCAGGTTCATCATCCCAACCTAAAAAATTATAGATTTTTAGAACCTCCTCCAGGTCTTCCTTTTTATCTTGGCTAGGTAGTTTGAGGTAATTAAACAGAAGGTATTATGGGAGGCTGATAAGTTCCTTATTATTATCCAAATAATGTATTCTCTAGTTTAATTCCTGCAGGTACATCATTTTAAGGTTGTTTTCTAAATTTATTAAGAATGGATGACATATTCAATATCAATTGGAAATAATTTTAAAATAATTGATATAAATTAGGTATAAGGTGTAAACATAATCGTCTTTATGTTTAATTTATACAATAAAATTAACAAAATAAACTTCATAGATATAATCACTTTTTATTCAAAACATTTGAACTGCTTTATTTTTTTTGCTTTTAACCTCAAATTTTTTAGAAATATTAAATTTTCTTCTGGTTAAATATTTTAAACTTTCCAATGGAGTCTTACCAATTTTATTCATCCTTCTACTCATATTATTTTATATTTTTTATAATTAAGAATCTGAAGGATACATTTTTGAAAATTATTCTTAAGCATTATCCAACTAGAATAATATGATAAAAATTACTTAAGTAATAAAGTCACTAATCTGATTTTTTACATCAAAGCTTAGGCTGTGATGACTAAAATTATTTGGTTAAGAGTTTTATTTAATAATATTATTTTAACTTTTAAAGTGATGTAAATCCTCTAAATTTCTATCTTCTCTAAGAGACACAAAGGAACCTGGCTTAATTTCTGGTAAGGATGCATGACTCAATTAATGTAAGGGTCCGATCCTTTTTCCATTTTATCCTTTTGTATGTCCATTAATTGTGGGTAGTTTAACCTCTTTACTTATACTTCGACTTTTTATAAGGATTTATTTAGAACTTCTAATCTCAACAGATGAAGGATACTATTGTAATTCTTTCAATTATTATTATTATTATTTCAAGATTTTTGGATTTGGAGGTTGAGGCATTCTATTTCTATATAACATTTTGGTAGTTTTCTCAAGTAGTTATAAAACCTTTTAAGATTATTCTTTGAATTTCTTTCCTGCTTTAATTGTAATTTCATCTTTCTCAAAATCTAATTATAGAACTGATGGTATATATTATTCTGAACCCACAGAATCTCTGTGTCTTTTCTTCTCTTTTTCATATTATTTATCTATTTCAGATTGAGCATTTTTTTGATTAATATCTGTTATTAATTTATCAATTCCAGTATAGAACTTTTCATTTGTTGATCTTCCTTCTTCTATCTTTTCTGTATTCTGATGATGTTATTCTTCAAATTAAAGGTAGCCTTAGATATTTGGTTTAGTCCTGAACTTTTGACATTTTGCAATGTATTTTTTACTTTTCTAAACAATTTCTGCATAATCAAATAAATCATCATTGTCACTATCTGAAGGACTACGCTTGAAAGATTTAAACACCTTTTTATGTGTTTTTTTCTTTTATTAATCATTGAGATTCTTGAGGAACTGTTTAACGTCAATAAATGTATCCATATTGGCAAAATCCTTCATTTTCTTTTCAAAATGTTGCTCCTTTGATATTTTGCTAATTTTCATCTTTTTTCTCTCATTCTAAAGAACTTTATTGATATTTTCACTCACTAGCCTATTTTCTTTATAAGAGATATAAAATTACTCTTTAATTTCTCCTCTTCATCTTATGATTCATCTGTTCCAATCTATTTGATCCCCCTTTTTTTGTCTAATTAAGCTTAAACAAATTTATAAAAATCTTATTCAAAGTCAAGCATAATAAATAATATTCATATATAAACATTAAAACTTTCTTATCATTCAACATATATTGATCTAAGAGTTTACATTAAAATAGTTATTGAAAAATGGAAAAGTTTGCTTGATGGTTCCTTATAGTTTTTATTAATTTATTTTATAAATGTATGTTGGAAATAATAAATCACAATATGACCATTTTATTTTCATTTCTAATAATAAACTTATTGAAGTCACTAGTTTTAGAAGGAACTGTTGAAATCCATTTATTCTTTTCCAAACTATATATTTAATTAATTAATTACATTAAATTTGAATCTAATTTTTCTTTGAGTTGCTCAAAAGAGTCAATAATTTCAGATTGTCTCATATTAGTTATAGTTTTATCATCTTATTCAAGTTTAGTAAGCCAATCATTCTAATCTATTACATTAATTTAAGGAGGTTTATCTTCATCACTATCATCATCTGTCATATGATCATCTAATTCTTTCTCTGCCATTATTGTTGGACAATAAAATTCTATTTATTCATCAAAACCATAATCATATGCTAACTGCATATTTTTTTCTTGATAATAGAATTGATCCAAAGGAAGTTCATATAAAAGATTTAAATTCTGATATCCTGGAGTTCTATTGATAAATTCCTGCTTTAATATTTAATGATTTTATGCAATATCTGGATCTAAATCAGCCCCAATTCCATTCACTTTACTAAACATGAGAGGATAGAATGTATTCAAAGGAGTTCCATCATTAAATTATTGATATAATCTTAATGTCTTATGTGCTTTAAGTATTTGATAGCTTTCAACATCAGGAGGTTTAGAATATATTTTTCTGACTATATTATCATTTTAAGTCTAAAGTATTTAAGTTACTGGGCCCATAATACCTCTAAGGGATTTTTCCTCTTCAGCACCATCTCTTAAAGGTTTGTCAATTACAGGTGGATGATATACAATTTAAGGGGATTCCCATACTTTATATTACATTATTTCACAATCATCATTTGGTAACTGTTCAAAAGGAGCTAGATCATCAAAACCAGTTTATGGTGTGATGGTATATTTAAATTATGAGTTTGTATTAGATTCTGAATATTGAACTGGTAATTTCAAGAACCCAATATTATCTGAGATAAATTCAAAGGTAAATTTAACCTAAATAATTAATTAAAATTAATACAAAATCTTTTTTTCCAACACCAGAATACTCAGCTTTTTGACAATCTAAATTTACTAATTATCTGACTTCTGCTCTTGTTGTTGCTCCTTTTAAAAATGTCTTTAATTTTTATAATCTTTTTTCCATTCTCAATTTATAGATAATTCTGCTAGCTGCAACTACAAATTTTCTCAAATTCTAAATGAATTTATAATATATTTTACTAATTTCTTAATTTTCATTGTATCATTCTTATCTAAATCCCAACTTTATTGATGCTCAGGTAGAATGTAATCAACAATTGTACTATCAGAATTAATTAATAATGTATATCTTGTTGTTCCTTTTGCTTAAACCTCTTCTAAATAGCTATTAAGATATTATTATCTTTCAAGTAGAATGTTTTATACTTATAATTCAGTTATTGGTGGGTCTCCAACGCATTAAAAAAATCTCATTTCTTTTTCTTTATCCAAACTTTAGATTTGATTAAAATGATCTAAATATGATTTTTCTAATAACTTTTGTTATTTAATACTTTACTTGTCTGCCTTTTAGTTTATCAAATCCCATATTATCACTGGATTCTTATTATTGAGATTTAGATCTTTTTTATTTAGAAGTTTTTGTCATTTTCAAGGTTTTTGATCCTTCTTAAACTTGATTCTCAATTTATTATGTTTCATTAGGTTTTGGACTTTCTTCAACAGGTATCTCTTAAGTGTTCAAAAGAGGTTTAGCTTTTGAAGAATTAGTAATAGATTTCAATTTTTTGTTTGAACTGGGTCTTATGGTTTTTTTGTTTTCAGGGAATCTACCAGATCCCATAATTTTGATACACAATGGTTCAAAATCAAATTAAGCTATTTTAAGCTAAAAATTATTTAGATTAAATTACTTCCACTTCCATAATTTCTGTCACATTGACTTAAGGAGAATACGTAATTGAAATATCAATTCCTCCTTTGCCAGGAACAATTCCTTTGATTGGATCAATTTTAATATCTTAACAAGGTTTTGTAATAGTGAATTCAAACTCAAAATTAAGAGGCACTTTACTTTATATTGGATAGCTCTATTATAATGATAAAATTTATACATATGTTTAAGAATCACCTATATCCAAAGTGCCAAAGTCTACCAATCGAGGGAATAATTCTCTTAATCCATCTCGACTAATGGCAGGATAAGCATGTATAGGTATTAGTAAAGTATCATCTTGAGTGTTGATTCTTATAACATCATAAAAGTATTTATATTCTTGAGGTTTGAATTAGACATAAAGTTCTTCAGCCATTCCACTAGGTATAGCACCTTTTTTATCAAATTTCACATTAAATATTTCTGATTTAGGTGGAAACACATATATTCTTTGAGGTTGTTTGTTTTTATTGATGACTCTTACTTTAATCTCATTTAGTTTGCCAATTTCAAAACCGCAAAATTTAACTACAGCAGGTTCAACAATCACATTTTAATTCATTCCAACTTTATCATATTCATCTTATTAATTTATTTATATAAATACATTTCTTCTCCATTATATCCTTATTCTTAATTATAGGCATTTTAAGCAAATTTGTAGGTACTTCTATAGAGGTTACACTTTACATTAATATATATATATATAAATAATAAAATTACAAAATTTGGAAATAAAGTATGTAGATGTGAATGAAAAACTCTCTTGTAATCTATAGATATAAATGATAAAAATTCAATGATGCTTTTTTTTGTCTTGTAATGAAGTGCTTTTAATTTAGGAATATCTTTCTTGAATCTATTAATCTTTATGAGGATCTAAATCCAACTGTTTCAGCATTTACGTGTTTAATGAATCCACTTGATCATCAAAAATCAAGCAAATGGCATCTTTTGTTGCTAGGCATTCTGTTTCTTAAGGAGGAATATAACTAAATGATTTAACAATTAAATATACGAGTATTAAGGATAAACTTTGTTATTCATATCTTTAAGCTCTCCTCTGAATAAGTAACCTCCAAAAATAAAATCGCATTTTTAATTTTAAGTTAATTTCTTTAACTTACTTTTGGTTCTAAAAAATTCTAATAATCTTTTAATTTCTAAATTAGCTAGTGGACCTGCTTAATTTTCATACATTTTTCTTAAGTATTCTATTATAGAATTATGAATTACCTATAGAATTAGTATAAATTTTAAATTCAAAATCAGGATTCTTCTACATCAATTCTCTAAGAATCTTTAAATTTAATGAATAAAGTAAGGAATCAGCAGTTGTTTTAGCTGTACTCATACAAGTACCATCACCAATTAAATTAGTATAAGTAATAAGTGATCCCAAACCTTTTTTAATTGAACCTCCTTCAAATTCATCAACTACATTTCCTTTACTGACAATGAATATATTTTGACATGTCATTCCTTTCTCATATATTATCTCATCACATCCAAATCTCTTTTCATATGCACTTTTAATTATATTATCCAAATCAGTTGAAATAAGTCCTGAAAATATAGGAAATTCCATAGCTAAAACATGAAATGAAGGTAAAATCATCTCAAATTGATGATTTTCCAAATCAACCAATCTTGTATTAATTTCCTTCTTTAATAATTAATACTCTTTTTCATCTACAAGTCCATTTTATTGAGTTTCATCAAGATAATGTCTTTGATGAGTTAGAATGGAATGAGATGCTCTCTTTGTTTAAATAGCTCTAACTATCTCTGGAAAAGTATCATTCAATATACCCAAATAACCATCTGCCTTATCAATTTCTCTTTGAATTTCTTCCATTACAAGTCTAACAGCATCCTTACCCATAGGAAAACTGTCTGTTAAATGTAGAACTTCATTTGAACATGATAAAAATAGTGTTGTGACATCATATACAAAACCTAAATGTTTATCATATATTCTCTTGCAAATGTACCTACTAATGGTATTTCTTTAACTTTGAAAAAGAAATTGACACTACTAAAATTAAGAAAATTCTTTTATAACTAATCCCAAATATTTAGGATTGATTTTGTATGATCCAATCCAATATCACTAGATTCTACAAGTAATCTAACAGCTTCTTCTTCACATAATCCATATTCAAATTTATCATAATATAATCCTTTAAGAATTCTATAAATTCTATATCTTACTTCTCCAAAAATTTCCTAATCAGTCAATCCTTCATATAAATTTGATGAATTAGCAACAACCTTATTGCTTCCAACCATATATTTTATCTCTGTCTCTAACTTTTCTATTTTCTATATAAATTTAGGCTATCCAATTAGTTAATTCACTTAATTCCAATCAGCCATACTATAAAATTGATCTGATTCTAATTCTCTCATTTTATCTTAAGAATTGACTATCAACTCTTCTAAATACTTTTTATAAACTTTCTTTTTAATCACTGGATTCTCAATCATTTCCAAATATTATACAAGAGCTTTACAAGTTGTACCATTGATTAGATTAGTTATTGCTGCCATTCCTGCTGCATAAAACACTGATAAATGTCTAAATCTTGCAGGCAATTCTTCATCACAACCAACCATAAGTGAAAGTGTCAAACCTAAAGCTCCTCTTAAACCACCATAAACTAACACGATGAATTCTGATTTAGAGATAGGATAACCAAAACATCTTAAAAATGGCCAAAATGTTAAAATCATTATGAATCTAGCTAGGATCATAAAAAAGTAAAACACAATCATTCTTATGTAATCAGATTTATGAATAAATGTTTCTTCAATTACTTATGTTCCAACAATAATTCCAACTAAGACAAATACTAAAGTATCACAAGAGTATTAAACAAATCCCCAAACTGTATGAACTGAATGTTCAACAGAAGATCTAATTCTAGTTTTGCCAAATGCACTCCAAAACAATCCTAATCCTACTACTGCTAATAAACCACTTGTTTTAAAAAAGCAAAATTCAGCCCAATAAAATGTAAGATAAGTAAATACGAAGGTTAACCAAGTAACTTCTATATCATCTCCCAAAATTCTCTTTGTCCATATTGCTGCCAAGATACCTAAAACCAATCCTAATGCAGGTCCTACAAGTGAGTTTCGTATGAAATTTATGACTACTTAACTTGCAGTAACAGCTTCTCCTTTTCCACTTTGAGCCTTTGAAAATTTATTAAAGAATATAAAAAACACCATAGCAACACCATCATTAAGCAAGGCTTCTCTTAAATATAGTAATTTAATACCCTTCAATTAAATGGTTAAATGCTAAACTTGCACCTAATTCTTTAAGTAATGCCACAACAGCCACTGGATCTGTTGCTGACAATACTGAACCAAGTGTAAATGCCTAATACCAAGTCATATCATTATCATCATATTATAAAACTAATTTAAATACTCCTCCTAATAAAATTGCACCCTAAATTTAGATTAAATATTACCCAACCACATCCTGGACCTGCTAACAATAGAATATTTACCATCTGATACTTAAAAGTATACCAATCACAATTAAATGCTGACTCAAAAAGCAACACAGGAATAAACACAAATACAATCAGATGAGGATGCATTTTTGACAATATACTAGCACTTTCTCCGATATAACCTAAACTTTTTTAAAGTAACCCTATTATTATCCCTAATGATAATATCATTGGTGAATATGGAAATCTAATCTATTACTATTATACTTTACTTTGTTTTTTTATTGATTTCTCTCAAAATCAAACCTGAAACAATTCCAAGAGTTAAAAAATATACTATGTTTGCAGATTTCTCCATTTCATGTTCATCTCTCCATAAAGAATCTTTTGGAGCTTCTAATTCTTCTTCATTACCTTCAAATTCATGTTCGTGCTCTGCCATTTCAAATTTTTATAAATTTATATTATTGATAAATTGCTTTTAATATTAAATTTTCATTCTATTTTTAAATTATAAATAATTATTCATTTTTGAATAATAGTATGAATAAATTAAAAATTCCATATTTATTTTAAATATTCATATATCAATCTATTAAGGATTTTAATTTGTCTATCTTTTATTATTCTGTCAAATGTACCCATTCATGATAATTGATATCAAAAACCTTGTATTTATTTGATGAAGTCAAATGCCTCTACTTATTAATAAATGTATACCTGCTTTGCATTATATGATTTGGATTTATTGTTAATATATTTCCATTAAAATCTTCAACAAAATGAACTGGATCATTGCATGTTAATATAATGTTATCATTAACTAAATAATCTACATCATATATCAAAACTCGATGAGCTCTTGAATTTTTATAATTTAATTTATTAAGCAAATCTTAAACATTTTATTCAAGTTCAGTTAAAATCCTAAATATAGAATCTTCTTTAGCGTGTAGTATATTCATATTCTCTAAATTTAGATAATACTCATATGATTACTAATACCTTTTACGGTTTACTAATTATTTGCTTATTAAATAGTCCCTCACCATATCATTAAATTAAGGAGCAAATATATTATCATTATTAGGTTTTAAATCAAATAATGGTTTTTCAATTATCTCTGGATATAAATTATACATAAGTTAACAATATTAAAAGCATGATTTAGATGTATAATAAGAATTTTAAGATGTATTTAATTTTGCCTAAAATCCCTTCAACAATGTTAGAATGACCTTTTCATCCACTAAACCCATTCTGAAAAGATTTGATCTTATATGAAGATCATGAATGTATTCTAAATAATCCACTTATTCTTTTTCTTTGAGAAATTTTTCAAGAACATAGTCACTAAGCTTTTCATTATGGATATTGAGTTTGTATAGACAATGCTAAAATTTAATCATATCTTTGACTGAAAGAGTTTCCTTGTCTTCATCCACTTATTGAATTAATTATTGAACCATTTATTCATCATACAATAAAACATTGCTAAGTGATAAAAGTATTTATGAATTTATTTCATATGAATTTTTAGTCATACATTTCTTATATTGCTTAAGAAATTCTAAAGTTATTTTCTTGGCATTTTCTCCTTAATTTCTACGTTCAGGATGTGTTCCAAAAAAAATGATATAATGTATTAATTCATCAGATGATATTTTTTTTATTTCATCTGTCTAGAATAGATGAATATTTTTAAGTAATTGCTTATAAAGTTCACTAGGTTATTTTATGTTGTATTTTTTGCTTAAGTAATTTTTACTTTAAAATAAGGCACGACTCATAATTTTATATTATTTAATTAAAAAATATTCAATATATCACTTAATTTCATAATCTGACATAGTTTCTTTAAATGAGAATTCGAAAACATAACTTATCTTAATATCTTATTCAATCATCAATAAGCAATTATTAACTATTGTATAAGATTTCTAAATTTATATTAAATTTTACATTTAACAATTTATTAATTTGTATCTCTACTATATAATCGAATAGAGATAGTTGTAAATAGGATAGATTTCTAAAACGATTTTATAAAATTCGATAGCCTTTAGATTTTGTTGTTTTAATGTAAAAGTATCCTAGAAAGACTGTTTTTGAACAATTAAATCTATGATTCATAAATCTGATTTCAAATTAAGTAGTATCTAATCAGACTAATCTAGCTTAGAGAGGTGTAATTAAATTAATAGTCTTGTATATTTTCATAATGGCTCCTCTTTAGTAATTTAATTTTAACAAATAAACAAAAGTATCTAATTTACTTAAAATATTTTACTTTCATAAATATAACAAAGGTTCATTGTGTATCTCTATTCTCTGAGTGTATGGATTGGCACTTATTTAATAATAATTAATATTTATCTAATCTTTTGCAGATAAAGGGATCCTAGTAAATTATTGAGATTTTAGTATGATAAATTGAGTATTTAATATATGTAATAAATCCGTTTTAAAGGTATAACTATTATATTTAATAAAAATGAGAATATATGCCTTATTTGTGCTGTTGATGTATGCCACAGCATTGAATTTCGAAGCATCTTTGATGTCCCATACCTTAGCAGAAGTAGATGCTTTAGACACTTCACAATTGAATTGCTAAACTCCTCGATCTCATTTTGAAGATTTGGAAGAAACTTTAACTCAATGGTAGTAAGTTTTGGAGAACAAGGAGCGCATCCCATCACATATTGAGACTCTTACTTAAATGAAGCATCTAATTAAGCATAAAAAGTATGAGCAACTTGTTGAAAAGATCAAAGATTTAGATCTCATTTCACCACCTGTGCTTTCTGAATTATAAAGTAAATTATAAGGATTGCAATCTCATGGTAAATTAATAATTTCATTCTTATATAGACAGACATGAAAGAGAAGAATGTACAGAAACTTTAACAAAATTGTGTGCTTATCTTATTAAATAAATGAATAATGTTCACTAATAATGCTAATAATCACCAGTTACAGTCATTAAAGTCAAAGGTAAGATAGAAGATCTCAAGATTATTCAATCTGGATGCTAATAAGCATGTCAACCTGCATGTCCAGATGAGCCTGTTCCTGAAGTACCTTCAGAAGTTGCAAGTGAAGAATTTACTGAGGAGCCTGTTGAAGAAGGTGTTCCCCCAACTAATCCAGATGCTGAACCAACTCCAGAAGATGAACCAACTCCAGAGGATAAACCAAAACCTGAACTAAGTAAAATTCCTGAAGAGGATAATCCAACAGACGAGCCTCCAGTTAATCCAAATGTTGAAGAGTCTCCTGATGAACCAACAGTAACAGAAGATGGAACTGAAGAATGGACTATTCCAGGGGAAGAACCAGAAGATCCAAAATTAGTACCATCTACACAGGATTTCCCTGAAGAATATAGGGAAGAATTTATTTTTGAAGAAACTCCTCCACCACAAATTTCAACTGATCCTCCTGTTGAATTTCCAGAAGAATATAGAGAAGAATTCATTTTTGAAGAAACTCCTCCTCCATAAGTTTCAACCGATCCTCCTGTAGAATTTCCTGAAGAATATAGAGAAGAATTCATTTTTGAAGAAACTCCTCCTCCACAGATTTCTACTGATCCTCCTGTAGAATTTCCAGAAGAATATAGAGAAGAATTCATTTTTGAAGAAACACCACTCGAGCCACCTTAACCAAGAACTTTTGATTTTCCTGAAGAGTATCAAGAGGAGTTCATTTTTGAGGAAACTCCTCCACCTCAAATTTCAACTGATCCTCCTGTTGAATTTCCAGAAGAATATAGAGAAGAATTCATTTTTGAAGAAACACCTCTTGATATAGATACTCCAATCGATTGCCATTCATCTGAATCAACAGAAATAATAGAGTTGACAGCCACTTAAGTTGAACCTGGATTTACAAGCACACTTACAATTACAAGTGAATATGGTTTTGGTTTATACTTCAAAAAATTATAAAAATATCCAGCGTTTGCAGATGGTGAAGAATTCCATTTAGCCAGTTTATAAGATAATGGAAATACTGTTTTAGGAGTATTTGTAACTAAAACTGGTGTTAGATGTGTTACGTCTGATGTAGAAACATAATAATCTACATCTGTAGAGAATGATGACTTTGAAGGTGATTGGAGCTTTGTCTTTATCAGTCATGGTAATGGAGTTACTGGATGTGGGGTGAAATTCTTTGAAGAATAACCAGCTTTGAGATAAACTCCTGCAACTCATCCAATTTTCAGTACTTTAGAATTCAAGATTGGTGGTGAATAAAACACTTATCCATCCTTCTAAGGATAAGTATATGGACATTTTGCAGTTTCAGCACCAAATCTACACTTCCAAAATGAAAAAACATATAAATAAGTTGTTGATTCATGTAATAATCCTCCTGAAGAACTTTGTGAATTGGATACACATGAATTAGGAGATTATGAATTTTCTGGATTTGATGATACTTCTGAAGAAAGGTATGACTTCTCATCTTGGGATGCTGGTTATTCTGTTTCTGGTTGGTTCAAATGGGAATCCTTATAAGATTAAGATGTTTGGCGCACTGTCTTTAGATTATCAGAAAATACAGTTGCTAATTTAGATGATATTCAATTAGGAGATAGAGACTTGGCTCTTTATCTTGGTAATGAATTGGTTGGCAATCGATATTAAATTACTACATACACATATTCAGGATCTGGTAATCCTAATTTATGGGATTCTGTTGAATATGGTTCAACATTGGGTCAATGGCATTATATTTACTTTGGTTACAGCAGAAGAACCAAATATGCTAATTATGCTATTTATTTATCTGAGACAGAAATGCCTTCCAATTAAATTCATGATGTCCGCCATTACCTTGTTCCTTAGAGAAGACTTTACATCGGTAATGATGGTTTATATCCTGCCTTCAATGGTAAATTCTATAATTGGCGTGTAAATCTTTGTATTGGTGATGTTGCTATAGATGTTGTAAAGGTACCAACAGATATAACCTTTGGATATAATCCTAAACCTACAGAAGATGCTCCATAACCTGAACCATTTGTATTCCCTGAAGAAGAACCATATTGGCCAGAAGAAGAAGAAGAATTTGTTCCTGTTACACCATAACCTGAACCATTTGTATTCCCTGAAGAAGAATCCTATTGGCCAGAGGAAGAGGAAGAATTTGTTCCTCCTCCTTCAACTTTGATTCCTGAAGAAGAATCATATTGGCCAGAGGAAGAGGAGGAATTTGTTCCAGTTACACCACCTGAAACCCCTCCTGTCGTACCTGATGAAATAAAACCTGAACCATTGCCTGAACCGTAACCAGAACCTTAACCTTAACCAGAACCTGCACCTGCATCTAAATTAGTCCCACCAGCTCCTCCTTCTGAACCTCAAGTTCCAGTTGTCAAAGAGTATCATATTTTATTTATTTATATTAAGATGTGAAGCAACAATTGATGTTACTAAAGAAAATGCTGCAGATATTTTATGTGCTATTTCAGAATATTTGGCTTAATTAGCATCTGGCCATGTTCCAGAATTAGGTATCAATCCATCAAGAGTTTGTTTCTGTTTGCAATATGATGAGGGTAATATTAATATATATAATGAACTAGGCGAGTCCAATGAATCTTTTATGTAAGTTGAGGCTATTCTTAAAGAAAATGATGCTTTTACTATCAATAAATTAGTTGCCTAAAGAAGAATTTGATTTAAAATAATAAAACATCATGAATTTATTAATATACGTGTTTCTAATCTCTTTGGTCAAATGTTTTGAATCGACATGCAAATACTTACATGTTTCAACAGACATTGATAAAAGCAGAGATGATATAATTAAAGCTGGTGTGGCTGCCAAATAATGGGTATTAGAAGCAGGTATAATAATTCTATCATATAAATAGACACATTTCAATTGGTGAATAATTCAGTTTAAATGGATTACTTATACATCACTATGGATAATAAGATCTAATTAACATAAGATATGGTATAATTAGAATTTGATGATCATTATTTTGCAAACAGTACACTTAAAATAGAGCATCATTAAAATAATGTCTATTCATTAAAAATAGATTACAGATGTAAATAATATGGCGGCAGACTGATTCAATATGAAGTTTTGTTTAATATCCCATCTTGTGGGTCTGCTAAAATCTATTGGTAAAAATTATGTGGAAGTCCTCTGATAAAACGACATGGATTAAATGTGGATGCACTTATAAAATCATATAATTAAACTGTTGTCAAGGATGGAGAATTAGTAAATAAAGCTTATTGGGACAAAGACTTCGATAATTTTGTATTTACTGTTCCTGCCAATCTGAATTACTCCATTTTTTATGTTTATATGAATCTAACCAAGAGTAGTGATGAAGAAAACATTTTGAATAAAGAAGAAACAAAAGATTTTTTTAATGCAGTTGATTAATCAAAATCAGACACAGAAACAACATAAGAAGAATTTTAAGTTTTGGAAGCGATACTAAAATTAATTCCAGAAGTACATCTCTCTCCTCCATATGTTGATGCAGATCATACTATTACAAAACCAGTTATTAGAGGGGATTTATTTAAAGGTGGAATAGTTACAGATGAGCCATCAACTTTAATTGTAGAATACAATTGTGTTGAAAATGGAAATACAACTATAGAATTAAATATTCCTTTATAATATTTCTAAGATATCACAATGGTGTTTTAAAAACAATGTGTAGTTACTACATAAAGTTCATTGTAATTATTTCTCATAAATGTTTAGTTCAGTTCTATCGGTTTTGTTTTATTTGATTTGTTTTGGAGTTGTAGGATTTATGTTCTACACTTTTGAAATGTATACAATCAGTTTAAGTGATATTAGGAGAATATTTTCATAGAAATAGAAATTTAATTATAAAGCTACAGAAAAAGATGAAGATATTGAATCTGAATTTAAAATAGGAAGATTAGTTGATAATTAAGAAAGTAAATATGGTAGCATTTGAATGTTTATATCTAAATAAGCTATGTTTTTTGTTGATATTCATATTTGGAATTCCATCAATCAATATATATATATATATCTTATTTACTTTTTATTTATATATCATTAATCATCCTAATCAACAGGTAAATTGGTTAAATCTAAATCTTTTCCTGTTATTTTTCTATAAGCATTCAACACTTATTAAGTTTCACCTTCAAAATGGGATTATGGATCAAATGAGCTTGAAATAAAGATGTTATCCTTAGATCCATCATCAGTTGGAACATAAACATCAGAAACCTATAATATTTATAATTATATTACAGTGATAAACTTCTCTAAGATAGGTCCAACAATTTCAAATGCTGGTTCTAATTCCTTTTCTGGATTGTTAGTTTCAACATTAGTACTCAAAATGGCAATGAAGAATCCTTTCTTACAAACATTATGAACATCACTCACCATCATAACATAGATATCTAATCTAATTAAAAATAGTATTTCTACCATTCTTTCTGCCTGTTTATCTTTAAGGGATAATAACTTAAACTGATGGTAAATTCTTTGTATTTGGAATTGGATGATTGAGAATGCAAATACATCTAACTATCTTTCCTGTAGATTTAACTTTATTTGATAATTTTGCTTTTAATGCATATGATGGATCAGCAATAATCATCTTGCAATTAATTTATTCTATTCCCATCAATTCCTTCACTTTCTCTGATTTTAATCCGCATACCTAAATTAAATATTTTTTATACTTTCCTTC